>JAVJGI010000014.1:9489391-9519090 GCA_035590275.1 Ibycter americanus | reverse complement strand
CCCAGGACTGCCAAGTACATCATTAAACCATGTCCCTAAGCACCGCATCTATGTGTTTTTTAAATACCTCCAGGGATGGTGATTCCACCATCTCCCTGGGCAGCCTGTTCCACTGCTTCACCATCCTTTCAGTGAAATTTTTTTTCTTAATATCCAATCTAAACCTCCCCTGGAGCAGCTTGAGGCTCTTTCCTCTTGTCCTCTCACTAGTTATCTAGAAGAAAAGACCTACCCTCACTTGCCTACTTGAACAAAAAGGCAAAAATGCTACTAATAAGACTAAAATAATAATTTTGAGAACATATTTAGAGCATTTGTTAGATCATTTTCTGTCTGCGGTTGGCCAAGTCGTTTATGGTGTGTTAGGAGAAATACTCACTTCTCTCTCTGGGTTATGGTACTAAAATGGCCTTAGACAATTATGCTGGAGAGTTGCAGATTCCTTTCATTACTCATAAAATAGTCAAAAACATGTTTTCTGGATGACTGTAAATCACAAGCTAGATCTTACATGAGATGTGAACAAACAAGCTAAATGCATGATTAGACAGTTTATCAAGTGTGCAGAAACCATACACCCCTATTAGTTACAAAATCTGTCAGAAAAACAGGGATGCCCTGTTTTGATATTGTTTTGATAAAGACAAAAAGCAAGCTATGAGAATGCTAGCATTGCTAAAACGTCCCTGGTGCTTTTGCTATATAGTTATTGGACTTTCAGCTCTTAATTGCCTTTCAACAGAAGAGACATGTTCACAGAATGTTTGCTGCCTCCAATAGGAAAAGCAAACATGCCCAGTAACCTACATGTTCAGTAGCCAGTGCTTTGCAAGGATAACTGCATCCCACATCCTGGGTAGCTTTTGACAGTGTTGAACATGAGACGTGTCTGATCATTCCAATGGCCCAGTTTTATAAAGGATCAGGCCAAAGTCATCTGAGCAATCCTCAGTTCCAGGCAACATTTTACCTTTAACAGAACTTAATCCTTCCCTTAAACAATAAGGAAACTGTTACTACTCAAGAGAAACTACGAGGTCCACTACTATGAGCATGAGACCTGGTGTACCTGAGGTTCACTATCAACTACAGTCCCAAGAGCCTCTGTCCTCCCTGTACCTGAAGATGCCCAAGATGCCCAAGTCAAAACTACCTGTGAACTGCAATACAAGTAGAAACCATCACTAAACAGTGCAAAATTCATTTGATTAAATGAAATGAGCATTATGAATGATTAAGTTGTGTTCACACGGATAACTGTAGGGCAAGCACAAAGTCAATGGATCACTCTTTTTAAGTGCTGCACAGACCTGGTGTTGGCCTTTGTGAATTTTACTCTGGGTATTTAAGGGATCAGATTTCATTTGTAAACCAGAAAGAGAGCTTATCTGCCCTCCTTTAAACCGTGTCCAGAAATCTGAAAATCCTGCTGGTTCTCATTTCTGTTCCACTGTAACAGATGAGTTGGGCAAATGGCAGACTTGAAATGCAGCACTTTTCCTGCCCAGTTCTGATCACGAGCTGAGCGTTTGGGTCAGATTCTGCTTTTAATAAGCTAGGAAAGGTAGCATTCTTGTCAGTGGCTGAATTTGGTTGGAACTTTTCTAATGTATTATGCTGACTACATCAGACCAGAAATGTGAAAACAAGCAGTTACAATTTGGGAACAGATTCAGTGAAAAATCTGGAATAGAAGGATTTTTTAATATCTTTGCATTTTACAGACATATTCCAGGTTGTAGGCAACAAATTTGACAATTACCCAAAATAGGAACATTACCTGGTTCTTGCAGATAGTCATAGTCATACCCCAGCTCTCTTGAGGGTTTAAAAAATTCTCCATTTCTGTAAAGGGGGATAAAGGGGACCATGTAGTTTTCTCGATTGTGCCCAATGGGTGCATTGGCTGCTGGATAAACTTCCAGCATGGGCCTGTGTCTTCTTAACCATCGCTCAAAAATGCTGTAAAAGAAATAGTATGCCAATTAACGGTGGAGTTTGACAGAAAGTTTCTTCCTGAACATTAAAAAAAAAGTGTTGATGCTATTTTTTGTGAACCTTGGGGACAGAGTGGCATGTAATAACTTGTGTTTATGTGCATGTAATACTTTCCAAATCATTTGGGGTTAGCTACTTCAGTGCTGAGTTCCTATGCAAGCCTACAAAAAGCAAAGGCCTGCAGTGCTGCAGTGAGGCTGAACATGCTTTTAAATTCCATAAATGCAATTCACTGTCTCACTGTGACCTGACTGCAATTTCTGCTCAGTAATTCACATGGCTGTGAGAGATAGAAAGAAAAGGATTAAAGACCTCAATCCTTCCTCGTCACCCTCAGAAGCGTTTATAGCTGGTTGTGATAGGTCTTGTTGCCAGCTGCTCAGTCCTGTTCCCCTTCCTCTGTTTTCTTAGCAGGCGTTTTCACGCCTGCATTAAATCATGGCTACACCATGGCTGGTTTGACATCACCACGGGAGTGGACGCCTCTGAGGAAGAAGAAGTAAGCTATGTGAGTCCAGAAACTTGACAAAGCAAGTCAGCTTTCAGGAAAGAGTCTTTCTCTAGCCACAGCTTCTTCACTGACCTCGGTGTCTGCATAGTTGTTTTACATATTATCACTTCTCTCTCCCAGCTGTTGTGCAGCTTTTTTTTACCCTTCCTTAAATATGTTATCACAGAGGCACTGTCAGTGTCACTGATGGGTTCAGCTTTGGCCAGCGGTGGGTCTGCCTGGCAGCCAGCTGGAAGAGGCTCCATTCGACATGGGGGCAGCTTCTGGTACCTTCTGACCATCCCTGCAGCCCCCTGGCTACCAAAACCTTGCCACGTAAACCCAATGCAAGCTATTACCCACACCTCTGACCTCAGCTGCCTCTTTCCATACTCTCTGTCAAAGTTTCTCCCTTTAGCTGTCTGTCAGTGCCGGGCTGTATGTCTGTTCTGTAACTTGAAGGCAGAAATCTTAAAGGCTGCAGTATAGGAAGAGATTGTATTGACATTTTCAAATCAACTACTGGATGTGTTTAGAAAGCAAAATTACCAACCTTCCAAAACATTCTCAGTTCTCCTCCCTTTGTGCCTGAGCTTTTTCTGCTCAACTCTTCACTTTGTTTCAGTCCTCCAATCCTTTCCCTGATGCCCTGCTGTTTACGCAGTGACCATGGCTTGTCAGCAAACACCTGGATGTGCCAGGCTGGAAAAAGGGGAGGGTGTGAGATGCTGCAGGGGGAGCAGATACAGGTGTCTTATGCATGAAGAAAGAGGACTTTATGCTCAATCAGACAATATTGGTAGGAGGGGATTATCAGCATCAAGCTCAGGCAGGGATCAGTGGATTCATTTATCGGTTATGAGGGATAGAACTAGTCTAAAGAGACCTGTAGATTGTACATTAATGGAGATCTTGGCTCAACAGCTGCTCCTTCCTGACACTGGCCACTGACAGGTGGAAACAGACTTCTCCCTCCTCTTCTCACTAATAACCAGCTATTCAGGGACTCAAGTTATCTCAGAAACACAGACCCTAAATGCAAGTTCTTGGCAGTATCAAGATCTCTGCAGAGTATCCAGGGATTCTGCTGGTAGATTTTTACCTCTTGTCTTTGGGCAGAAATGTTGAGAAATACTCTGCTTACCCCACCAAATTAAAGCCCACTCATACTCATCAAAACAGGAAGGGCCAAAGCCCTGGTTCTTTTTTTAGGATCAAAAGATTTAATAGATGAAAACATCACTATGTTCATACACCTTGTCAACCCCTTAAGAATGCAGATATTAATCTTGATTAAAATCTTCATTTGTGGCTCTCTTCTTCAATTAATTTCATCAACCCTGTCTAGAAAAATTCCTGTCAGAATAATAACATTAGCTGAACCTTTCAGATGGGTAAATTTAAACAATGATATCAAGACTCCAGATGCAGTTATCACAAGAAAGTTTGAACAGAAACTCTGTGATCAGATCGTATCTTTGGAGAACGGCATAGAGAAATCCAGTAATCATTAAAAAAAAGTATAGAATATAAAGGAAACCAGGGCATTATTTTATCTTGAGGAGGTGTGGGGGTTGCTGGACTTCAATACTTTCCCTGCCTGGCTTTTACCTGTGTCTTGGGCAAGGGACCCTGACTCTCTGTGCCTCGCTTTCCTAGCAGCTGTAGACGGGAGCTGAGATAGCTCTTCTCTGCAGCACAGGGCTGTTAGAGGTACAGAGATACTTTGGTTATCGGAGCATGGTAATATTTCAAGAAGAAGGCAGAAACCGGACTTGGATCAGCTTTTCAAAGGCTGGTGATGATCCATAGCCAAACTTTTGAATGCTCAGTCTGAGGTTCTTCTTGGAGCTTGAGTTTTAGAAAATGCTGAGCAGCCACATTTTGAAAATCCAGAGGGCTGGTGAGAACAAGGTTCAGAGCTAAAGTTGTCATTCACCTGAAATAGCTTCACGTAACATGCCCTGAAATGCAGCATCCTCTCTGGGTGACTTAAATGTTGCCGTTTCATAAGCAGTTTCAAGAAGAATCCTTAGGCCAGTAATCTTTCAAGCAGAATGCAAATGCAAAGCATTTCCATGGAAATGAACATATGTACTTTTGGATTCCTTCATTTGCAGTGTGGTTCCCCCATTAGATATCAAGCTTTTCTTAGCAGCAGCAGAAGTATTGAATTGTCTGCCCTTGCAGCAGATCTTTTGATTTAGACACAATCATATGCCTCTAATTACTGATATGATGAGTTGTGCTGATGCACAAGATATGTGGCACAATTCACTGAGTTGTTTATGAACAGTTGTCTCCTTCAGCCGGCATAAAATCATATAATCTACTGAGATCTGTTTCATCTAACATATCTATATGCCACTGCAGAAATCTCAGAAACATCCGTAAAGGTTTAAGAGTCACACTTTCCATTACTCCCTTTAGAATAGCTGGTGCTGTGCACTTATCGTGGCTTTTATTTTTGGACACTTTGAAAGATTAGGATCATATTCTGCTTGCTAATAAAGCAATTGGGTGAAGTTGTGTTTATTCTTTCCACTTCAAGGTTTTTCTCAGCTCGTTCAGTAAGATGGGCTCACAACACTAATTTTTTCTTGGCAAGATAATGCATGATGCTTTGTATTTTCATGAGGATCTTAATGTTTTTCTTCTTTTGGCTGAGAAAACTGACAGATTTAGTATATCAGTAGTATTTTTTACGTCCTCATCTATTTGTATTTCTCCTTTTAAAAGGGATGCACTGCCATTTCCCTGCCTTAATCATGTTTTGTAAGAAAAGTTGTGAAAGAAGGAACCTTACCCTTACCTTTCAAGAAAGGTTTCTCAGCTGAGTGGAAAAAAAACCCTCCCAACTGCATCTGGCTGGGGAGAAAATCCACGAAGAGGGCACAACTTGAGCTATATGTCTGCTGTGATGTACAAATAGTTCTTGTTGGGCACCATAAGCCATTTCATATCAGAGAGTTACATTTTAGGACTCCCCAGTCGAGGCTGTTAACTCGCTTCATACAGTTTTAAGGGAAACTGAAATCCTGAAGTCGCCTATGGCTTTTGCTATCAGCCAGGTAGTGACGCTGGCACAGTGCTCCTATCGTTGGGGACTTTTCTTAGCTGAAAAGACTTGGGCCAAAAAAGGGCATACCTGGAGAAAATAATCACACAGTCTTTTGTTTCGGAGTACTGTGACCACTGAATTATACATTGTAGGATACTTTTTTCCCCTCAAATAAGGTGCTTTCTCCATCCCTGGCTACCTTTAAGGAGGCATCAAATGTGCTCTCCTTTGTGCACTGCTATCCTTTCCTGTAGGCAAAGAGAACACACCCGAACAGCTATGATGGATCATCTGACGGTTCTTTCATGTGCCTTGGTCTACAGACACAGTTGCTTTATTTGCTAACAGGCATGTGGTTTCTGTGACAGAGAGAAATCAGTGCTTCCAGCATCAGATGTTGATCCACTTACTGTTTATAGAAATTTTTCTTTTCTTCCCTTAAAAGCAGCTGTGTTGTAAGTTATTTCCTTTTAGTATCTTGAAAATACATACTGGTTTTCTGTGTTTTACTCAGTAGTACTGCTTAGGGCTGCAGACTTAAAGCTACATGCAGAGAGACAAAATGCTGATGCAATTAGTTGGTCCCTTCGTGGGCTGACAAAATTCCTGGTAGAAAAGCCAGGTTTGAGGCAGAGCAGCAGACATGAGCTCCCTAGAACTGTTGGTTATCTGGGCAAACCACTGCTATTATGCTCTCTTCGTATGAACCTCTGTGTCCTCCCCTGGCTCTGAGAGCCTAACAAAGCAGGAATATGAATTAAATGACATCTGAAGGGCCATTTTATTCCACATTGCCTTCCTTTCTTGACATAATGAGATTAAAGGCAACAAAAAGAGAGCTAAAGAATCAGATTGGGGTTCTGTGATATCCAATCTTCGTATTTCTTCTATGCAAAAAAAGTACTGCGGACAAGTTCAGTGAGAGGGAAATCTGTCTGACTCCTACAACAGTCCGTCTGGTTAATTTCTTCCTCAACATGTAGGCAAAGAGGGCAAGCAGATTATTAGTTTTTTGTATAGGTAGGAGTGATATTTTCCAGAGACAGAGACTTTTTTAGCATTGCAATCCCAGCTAGACTGCCGTCATTTGGGACATGGTGGCACAGCTGAAGAGAACAGATGGGATATGAGCAGGGTGGGGAAGACAAGGTGGGATAAAGGAAAGAAAAGAACGAATCAAAAGTCATCGGGAATCTGCGATCTAGCAGTAATAAACCAGAAATCTTCCAGTGTGGCAACTCTTACCTAGAAGGGTCACAGGCAATTAGGATTTGAGAAACAGAAATCTAAAATATGAAAATGATCTAAATTAAATGGAGATTAGTCTCCTGATAGCCCTAATGCCCTTTGTATTTTTTCAGTGGCAAGCAAAAGTGACTTGGAAGAGGTAGCTTTTATTTAGAGGCCTTGGACAGATCAAAAATTAGTTCTATTTAGATCAGAGCAAAGACTGTTTGTATCTGGGAGACTTCTTACTTCACTTGAGGAAATCCAAGTGCCCAAAGTGCATGTCCCAAATACGAGGCTAAGGAACCGAGAGGGATAGGAGAATTACTTTGATTTTGAAAGATGCCCTGTCTCACATTTAGAGCTTAAAGAGGCTCAGTGTCTCTATACTGCACTTCCAAAGTAGAAATTACTTTGTAGTGGGTGTATTATTAAAGTAAATAATGAAGGTTTTAGAATGACTAGATTATGATGATCAACAGTCTATGCAAAGATTATTTTTGTGGTAAGAAATATAATTTTTATATTGTAGAATGGGTTGGGTTTAGACAAATTTAGGCTAAAATAAGGCTCAGTGTTTATATTTAAATATAATATATTTATATTTATACATAAATATATTATATTATTAAACCCTCTGATCCGGTCAGAAGCTGCATGTTTGATGCAGAAATAGCTTAGGGAGGTTATCTGGTCAAAAGTATTCCCAAAAAATCCTAAAGGAAAGAATATATTTCCTACATATTTGAGAAATTTTAGAAAGCGTTAGAGGCCCCATTTTACTTTAGAATAAATAGGCAAAGGATAAAAATGATTTGCCTAAGTTCATACTGGACATGCAGTGGTAGAGTGGGACGTCAGCTATGGGGCCATTTTGTGCCTACCAGTCTATGATACCTCTGGAGTCAGGTTATACCATTGCAAAGCATGGAGTCTCAATTTTATTTAAGTTTTTTTTGCTATATATCTCTATACAGATCTCTCTGACTGTTAATGAGCTTAATACTTTTGTGTACCAGCACTGATAGGTCTGAAGAGTTGATATGTGGTAAAAAGTAATAGACTCCCATCTGGTATGTTGATGCTTTGATAGTTTAAATTTTCATTCAGGGGAAATACACTTCACTTTGGCAAAGAGTTTTAGTGTGGTAAGGTGATTTTACAGAGAAAATTAAAGCCATCTATAAAAGACATGGATATATCACTTACATTTAATTGCATATAAATAGATTTGAATATTTTCCTTGTTCTGCTCCATACATACCAGATTATACAAAGTGAAATGAAATGAACCTTAGTGGAAAATTAATTTGAAAATAAAATCCATGGTTTAAAGAGTAGGGGGAAAAAGAAGATTGATTTGAGGATGATTAAAAAAAGGCCACCAATATATATTTCTGAATTCATATTATTCTATGAATAATATATGCAATGGTATTATAGCTAATGAAAGGATGAGTCAAGAAATAAATGAGTTTATGTTGCCAGTGGGAAATACCAAGCAAAGTATAAGACCACTGCTGAATATAGGCTGGATAACTTCATACTGCTCCAGATAGTGTTGTGTACTCTGAAAGATGCTGCTCACAGGAAAGAAATCTTAAAACCTAGAAAAGGTATGGTAACACAATAAGAGTAGGCATTTTATTTATAATTTTGGAAGGCATCTCTCCTAAGAGCCATTTCCCAACAGTGTGCCTCCACAGTTGTGAGCAGAGCTACTCTTAACTGATTACAGTGTAAGAGGAGAAACCAGGCCTTAAATATCTATTATTAAAGATCTCCTCATATTGAGCCACCACAGAGACACTGACACATAGTGTACACCTAACTGGCCCTTCAGGAAGATTTTCCTGGAGAAGTTTAATCCAGTGTGTTTTACCTTGCAATTAAGGACAGCTGGAGAGAGGAAAAGGGGAAAGAAAAGGATTCGGTACCCCTATATGAATTCCTCTGCCATGCAAGCAGGAACATGTGTGACACTGCAGGTGTCCCCAGTGGGAGGACTGCAGTCTCCTTATGGTGAAGATTTGTCGTCACTCTGGGTCCATACCACTACAGAGGACACAATCCTGCTTTCCTCCTGCCTCCTACCTTCCTGTCCTCACTTTCCTTGTAAGCATTTGCACAACCATGCCATAACCAAGATTAAGGAACTGATTTGGTTCAAAAACAAATGTCATTTGTTTTCAGTTGTTCAGGGATAGCTGAGGTGAGATAAAGTCACAGACCTATTCATTATGCTTCTGCATGATGGCCAGTACCAGCACAAGGAAGGAACAAAGGTGAGCACCTCTGAGTAGCATTAATTGGTGAGCAGAACTGTTTCTTCTGCTTAACCTATGTGCCTTGTTAAGCTGACTGAAAGCAAGAGTGAAACTGTGCCTTTTGTTTCTCAGTAGCCTGATAAATCTACGCCTCAGCTAAGCCCGCACACCATACTAATGGTTCAGCTACTAAATGGCAACTTTGTAAGCCACTAATAACTTTATCGCATTCAAATCTGAAGCCATGCACTAGCTGTGCCAGATTTGACAGAGACTTTCATTCCACATTTACAGGTGTGAGACTGAGGCTAGATTAGACTGACCATGGCAGAAGGAAAAGAGAACATTGATGCTTAGAGATCATTTATACAATTTGTTTCAGTATCATGAGATCTGACATTCTGTAGAAGAAATCTGGCAAGAAACATGTATTTGCATTTCGAAAGAAAGGGAACAGGAAACAAATTGAGGAAAGCTGAAATGCCAGCCCAAGGACTGTGATTACAGAGTAGTCATCACTTTAAAAGTTGGCACTAGTCAGCCGGTATTACAAAGTCACCTCAGGTAATTCCCATCCCAAGCATTTGGGAGAAACATTGGTGCTTTAGTCCTGGAAGAGCTGCTGATGCTGAGGTTGTAAAGTCAAGGCACTGTACTGTTTGCCGATGTATGCAGTTATATTGCAGTGTCCTTTTTTTTTTTCTTTGTGTTTTAAGTTGCCTAAAGACACTACAGAGACTCTCAGGCAAGTTGTAAACAAATCACACCGGTCATAATGCAAGTGTCTGATTAAAAATTAAGATGCTGCCCTCAATTATTGTGAGAAACCCATCCAAGGTCTCTGAGGCTATGTGTCCCCCACTGTTGAATCGCTGCTGTGTTCTGCCCTGGGTTACAGTGCTCACTCTGTGTCTGGCCCCAGCAGCTGGCGAACATCCAGGCTTCCACCATCAATTTGAAGCATGCAGCAGGCATCCTTGGGCACAATGCCTCTTCCACAAACCCTTGCAGTACCACTGTCAAGTTACTTCTCTGCCAGTCCCCGGACCAGCTGCCAGAGAGACCTGTTTGTGCATGTGTGCATGTGTGTGTCTGCCTGTGGGTGAGGCAACCGGGAGATCAGGGGATCCAGGGGCAGTTAATGGGTAGACCGGGTGTCTAAGGCCAGTTACTAGAGAATCTAGACTGTTTATGTATATATCTATATATATGTATGCGTATTTTCCACAACAGGCTTTCATCCTGGTCATCCGAAGAAGGCAAGAGGATGAAGTTGTTGGTGCTGTTGGAATTTGCGTGCTGTATTTCTTATGTTGATCTGTGTAGCTGATCGAGACATACACATATATATACCTACTGTGTGTATATACACCTATTGGGAATACATGCTCAGCTCACTACTGGTTGGACCCAAGAATGCAGAGCTATGGCAGCCGTACACCTTCGGGGTTCTGGATTTGTCAGCCCCTAACACTGTAAACACAGACTTGCACAAAACAGACAAAAAAAGGATGTTTTAGCCCAGTGGAGCTGTTCCCCAATATAATGTTGTGCTTCTGATTTTTTTCTTGAAGCATATATTCCCATATAGATCAATCATACGTCTCTGAAATATGAAAATTCATATTCAGGAAAGATCTGGCCTACTGTATTGTTTCTCTTTACTCCAACTCCCTTTGGTTACTTCTGAACCAAAGTTTATTTGTTTTAGTGGACCACAGTGGAATAGACCACCTGCAACACTGAGGGGCAACATGCAGATAACATGAAGCCCTTACATATCCAGCCAGATTGATAATGGCTGCAGGCTGCCTCCTAAAGGACCATTTTCTGGATGAGGCGTAACAATGTGCACGATGCTGACACCTTCCCACCCGGTACAAAGTACCACCAGAGCTGGGGAGCCATGTGGTGCCTGAGGATCTTGGCACTGCTCTGCTTTCTCATCCCACTACAGACATCTGTACTTCCTTCCATCTCCTTTGTTCTCATTTATGGCACTGCACAAACTGGGACTGTAAAACCAATTTCAGTATCGATAGCCATTTGGAGAAGATGCAATTGGATCTCTCGTTGCTGCTTAACATGCTCATTTGGGTGCAGAGGGCTACATAGCTTCCAGTCATTGCTCCAATAACATAGTGCTCCAAGTGTTTCTCTTCTAGAATAACAAAGGCAGCAGCTCCTCAAGCCTCTGTTGTGAGAAAATGCTGCTCAGGCATCCCAGTCCTGCAGAGGATCCAGAGAAAACAATCCTGAGCAGACATTGCTGCTGGTGGTGTAGAACTAAATGCTGCTTCTCTCTCCGAGAGAGCTGCTGAAATCCTGTGTTTCTATTCCACATTTGCTATGCCGATTACTCGGAGTCACATTGCAAAATGCCTAACTATTCCAGGAAACCCATATAGCTACCTGGGGCCTCACCCTATTGCATATAAGTCAGGAGCACGGCTCCCGTACCACAAAGCCTAACATGCTGGGCACTTTCCCAGTCAATGAACCTCACAGAAATATTCTTATTTCCTGCCTTCTCAGAAAATGAGGTAGAATGAATCAACAAGTGCTGAGACCAGCTTACATTTGGTCAGTTGCTGATGGATTACGACATAAAGAGCTTTATTCCTACTGGAGAGGGAGATAATGGATAAGCTGAGCACGACACATCACTCACGATGCTAAAGGCAGAAGCTGTGTGTTGGAAATAGTGTAGGAATCTGCAGAGGAATGTCAGTATTCTCTAGCACAGGACTAGGTAATGCCTCATTGTAACCCTGTTACTGACAAAACAAGCGAACTCCTGCAGAAGCTTATTCTCCACCTCTGCTGGAAAGAAATTAGGAGTTTAGGTGAGGCTTACCTGGACTGAGATTCGGTCAGATATCTGATCTAAACTCTATCGCTTTTCTTAGTGAAGCCAGTCTCTGTTTTACACCAATGAAAGTTGGCAATGACTCTTCCAAGGTACAGGAGAGAAATTCTTATTTCTTAAAATAGCTGTCATCATGTGTATTGTTTCACCTCTTGCTGTCAAACTAGGGCAACGTTCGGCTAGAAACATTTGTTTTGCATTCAGATTTAGGTCTCCAATGCTGTCAAACACTGCAAAACCTGAGATATACAAGAGACATGATGCTGTGTCCTGTGTGCTTTGTAAATAAGGTAATATAAATGCAACCATGTGTTGCATGGGAAAAAATAAGTTAACATTTGCTGGAGTGTATATCCCATATTAACTTTCTGCGGTTCATCTTTGCCATGGTTTGCAGCTACAGAAAAACATCACTTGAAGTAAGAGATAGTACAAATGCCAGCTGCTCCGAAGTTTAATAACTAGTTTCCCCTGAAGAGAAAGATAACAAGCAGATTAAAATGGACTGCTGTGGAGGTAGCTGGACTGACTCTATGTAACTCACTCCTGTGCTCTGTAATTCAATTCTTTTGAGACTGAAAGATTGTCATTATTGAAGTTCACAAGGGCATGTAATATATAAATCACATCTACGGTAACAAAGTGATAATTTCTTTTGATGAATAGAAGGTAGCTACATGTGGGTGAGAAAAGTACCATGTTTTCCTGTGATTTTTTACAATTTGAACAATTACATCAGCTATTATTGCAGAAGAGCTGCAGGAAGGAAATTCAACACTGTGCTAGCTGTCTGCATCAGAGCTTGTCTTGATTGCTGTGTCACAGAGAGAGCTTTCTCCTCCAGCGTTGAGAGACTAGGTGAAGACTAACCATGTGGCTCTCGCAAAGTTTCAGGGCAAAGTAACCTTTCCTTTTAAAAAAATACTAATTGCTTGCATAATATGTAGTGTACAGAGTGATCCATTCTGTAACTGTGTTGGCTGAACTAAAATCTTGCATTAAGAGTGATATGAGACATGCACTTTAAATGGAACTCTTTGAACTGAGCCTCCTGTATTATTGATTTTTAAGAGCAGAATGGGTCATTACAAACATCTAGCCTAAATAATAACATGGTAGTGAGATTCCCAACTACTGTATTTCACATATAATCCAGAAGATGTCTGTTTAACCTTCCTGTTGCTGTTCCCTTAAATCAAGGTGGATCAGCAGCACTATAGGTTTTATGTATGGTTAATTGATAAAAAAGAACATTTATCTTCAGAGCCTGTTCTTGCCCTTACTTCTCTCTGCCACTGATTCTGTATGGTCTATTTTTGGATTGCCAGAGGGCTTATTTAAGAGTGTGGGTTACTTTAGACCCATATGCAACCTCAAGTGTACTATATAGACTCAGTCCCTGTCTGTCCAATGGGCAAAGCAGTGAGGTCTTCTGAAAGAGGGTTGCTCTAAACCTATACTCTTTCGCTTTTGCTTCTGGCCATCACTCTAGCCATGGTATAGGCTAGACAGACCGGTGGTGTGACCCTCCAGAGCTGTTCCTGCCTCTCTTTGGGTGCTTTGCAATTGCAGTAGCAGGAGCTGCCCAGGCTTACTGAAATAGATGTTAAGAGTCCAGCTCCAGTATCTTGGTGCATGATTTGCCTTTCAGCCCCAGACACAGGGATATCAAAGAAGAGATACTGGGGAGCTGTGTTTCTCAGCAACACCCCACTTACACTCTGTTTTCCATGGATATATTTATGTGGTATTTTGCAGTAGATGTGAACTCACTCTACCCACATACTGAGCCCACTTTGAGTGAGTCAGCTCCATCAAACAAGCCGAGTAGCTCTGGTTAACGTGCTAATAAGCCTGAGAGGTTAAGAGGGGAAGGTTAGAAGCTCTGCTTCAGTGCCAACCGAGGGCTTGTGGTAACAGAGGGAGTGTGTGTCCTCCTGCACATTTGTAGACATCCCTAATGGGAAGCAAAATTAAAACAAATCTTTCCCTGCTTTCATTTCTAAAATTTTCTGTGCTTAAGTTTCCCACCCCTTCGGTACTGATCTGCTCTGTATCTCATGCCTGTTGTAGGAGTCTGCATGTGCCAATAAAGCTTGTGATCAAAGTAATTCTTGACCACCCTCATATGAAGCACTCTGCTGGAAAGTAGTTTTCTTCCTCTGTTGGCCCCCCTGGTAAAACAGAGCTGGTTTCTGTGACATGGTGGCTTCCAGCATAGCAGCTGCTGGTAACGTGGTGATTTTCTTAAGCATCAGAGAACGGTGAGAGCTGGGCTACCTTGCTGCCGTGCTGCAGAGCCTGCTGGTGGGATGTGGGTGTGTATGCTGATCAGGGCTCTCTTCCCAGTAGGAGTCGTGTAATACATTCAAGACAGGGAGAAGAGGCAACTGTCACCCAGGATGCATTGCAAAAATGTAATTAATTACCCCAACAGCTTGGGAGGTGGGGAGATAACTTTCCCAGGCTCAGTGTTATGACACACACAAGTAATGGGTCATACACCTTCAGCATTACATGTATTGTGGCTGCTGGTATTATGGTAATTTCTGAACTTGAGTTTAAACAAACCCTCTATGCCAGGTATTGTACAGAGCTATAAAGAAGTCTTTTGAGTGGACTCATCCTATCAAAAGACAAAAGTGTGCCTCAGCAGAGATATTTGCATCTGAGCTGGTCACTAGACTGTAACTCTGGCTATATTCTTACTGACTATAAGTGGGGCTCAAAAGGAGATGTGTGCAATGTAGTTCAAGAAGAACACAGCTTAGCCAATGCTGAAGGTGTGTTTCCTTAGAGGGAGGTGGCTGTGATGCAGGGCTACATGTTAACAGGTAGCCAGGTGTGAGCAAGTCATCTGCTCCAGTGCTGATGCCCTCACTCACCCAGGTGCCATGGGACAAGGGAGCTCTCTGGGACAGGAGGACCAGGGTAATTCCTACACAGTGCTTCTCACTATTCATAGCCCTACAGATAAAATGGTTTACGAGGACTTCTTTGGACATTGTGCTACTACTCCACAGTTATCACATTTAAGTGCTTCTCCGGCTGTCCTTGGCTTCCTGCTGCTGTCCCTGTCTGCTTCTGAAGTGTTTTTTTCCCCTCTTTATCCATATTGCGTGTGTTCAGCATATGTGTACAGTCCCACTGAAACCATCCAGCTCCCACTGATATCGTTCCACCACTCCAATCTCTGCCACACCATGAATTCAGTTATTTTTTTTTTTTTTAATTCCTGAAATAGCACTTTATAATCCAGATGCTTAGTTCTAAAAGGCAACCTAGAGGTTATGGACATGTATTCTGAGTAAGGAACAACTGTAACACCCACCAGCTTCCACGAGATTTCATTCAGCTGCCAGATATCAAAAGATATATCAGCAAAGTGCAAAAGCTTTTAGGAGGTAAGGTAGTATTTGGGAGCACTGGGGGCTGTCCTGCCACACACCATCATAGCTCTGTTCTGGAAATGGTGCAAAACATCCCTAGGTTGTGAGCAAATTCCAGGGGCTTCGCTCGTAAAAGCTGTATTTGCTTATCCTTGGGCATATCCGTAGCTCGGTGATGTCCATGGTTTCACTGAGTGGAAGGACTTTAACTGTGTTTCACCTTCATACCAGGGACAATTATGGAGGTGACTTTACCTCACCCGCTGCCTTTACACAGGCACTTGGGAGGATACAGTGCTGGGCACAGACAGTAAGATCCTGATCTGACACGATGCAGAAGCACTGTGGGTTATACTCTTACTGTGGGAGGAGATACATTGCTAATGGCAACCTCCTGAACTACCTTTGTCTAACAGATTTCATGTGGCTCCAAGCCATAGTGCATTCAGCTCCAGAAAAATTTAGCTTTTAGGCCGTGTCATCATTTTTTTGCAAACAGAAAGCAGTAAGAGTCTTGCTGTGCCCGTATCAAGGAAGAAAATTAATCATGCGCTTAATGTTTTTGCAGTGATTTCTCCGTTTTTACACTGCTTTATTATTAGTTGATATATCATTGTGTTACAATCTGCATCTCAGCTGTGTTTAAGTCACTTGTTTTGGTGTCTCTAAGTTTCCATACACCAAATGTGGAAAATAATTCCTTGGCCTCATGCTTTCTCAGTGTTTTCTCCCATTGGAGCCAGTTCAGGGTAGGGAATGACTTATTTCATGTATTAAACAAGTCTGGAAACCTAGTATTGCCTTACAAGAATTTCTAATGTTTCTTTTTGAATACTTTCTCTCCAAATGTTCCAAATTCTTGAAGCAAATAGTTCTTAACTGCTAAAAAAAGTTCTTGTTTCCTGTCAACATTTCAAAACAAGAGAACAACTTGGTTTTTCTCGTGCCATTTTTTGGTTTAAAAAAACTGAGATGACATTTAAGAGAAAATGAAAATGTTCTGTTTCAAAAACAGAGTAAAAATAAGAAGCTTTTATTTTGACATCTCCTGGGAGTGAAAATGAAATTTCCTCTTGTTAAAGTATTTTCCAACAAAATCACTTTTGTCATAATGTTAACTTTTTTTTTTTTTTTTTTTTTTTTTTGAGTGAAAGAAGGGACTGGCATGAAAGTGAATATATTGAGTCCACAGGGACTGAAAGTGTCCATAAATTTGTCTTAGAGAATGGGACACTGGTGGCATGAAAATTAGGATGTGTAGATTTTGGGTTCTAATATATTCTTTAACAGATCGCTCCATACATACTTTTCAATGTAACACTTTACTGATAAGCAATGTGGTAAAGAACATTTTATTGTTAGATCCTTAGATAAGCCAGAGTCTGGCATTTCCTAAAGCTCCCAGCTCCATCCTGCCACTGAAGCAGAAGAGGTTATTTTAGCATCCTGCAGAGGAGTCTATGGCAGCTGATGTTGCTGAACAGCATGGAGACATTTGCCTTGATTAGGCAGAATCTGTGACATTTTCATTGGGCTCTGAAGCTGATGCGTAGGAGAGTTTCTTCCGCACCTGCTAGAAGTGTGCATGTATATAAGTAGCTGTAAATGAGAGTGTCTCCATTCCCTATGTGACCTTATGCTTGACTTGGATTACTTTTAGCAGAGTGCATGTACATACACACAAATACACATGCACACATCCCCACCCTGGGAGGTTTTGTCTCTTTGTGGCAAGAATTTAGTCCTGTGTGACAGCAAGCAAAAGAGTAACTGAAGCAACAAGATCAGTGTAGGGATGTCTGACTGTGTGATGCCATTGCCATTTATTATGATTGTAAATAAAGCAGTTGCTATCACCTGTTGCTCACGTTGCTTTAATACCTAAGACTCACAGTCAGAGGCTAAGAATATGGCAGGCACTGCACAGACCAGCACAATTAGACAATCCCTTAATGCCAGAGCTTGTAATATACACACAGGACAAGAGACAACAGATAGATACAAACAGATGGGAGGAGAACTAGGCAACCATGCAGTGGGATGGCAATGGTCCACCCACTAAGTGAAGGTTTCAGTTTACTGATGTCTGAGCTTTTCCGTAAGTGTCATGTTGAAGGGAAGAACAGTGACTGAATCTGTGGATGTGTAGGGTGAACAATGCCCGGCCAGGAGGAGAATGGAGGGACTTGTGTGAATGCCAAACAGATGTACGATAGAGATTCATATAATTAACTTATTGGAGGGATGAGTGAGTTCCTTAACAACGAATAAGGAATGACTTGGGGATGGGCAGTGAATGGCCTTGAAAACAGAGACCAGCAGTTCATCTGATGTGGCAGAGAGCAAATAGTAGGAGGGTGTGAACAGAGAGGAACACCTGGGCAGAGCATTGGGTTAATGCAATGACAGTTGCAGCAGTATTCTGAGCTGTGTGGTTCTCATGAAGGCTGGAGAAAAGGGTCCTGTAGTGGGGCATTAGTACAACTGACAACCTGGGTCTAGCTGTACGAATATTCTAACAAGACCAGACTTTAGAGGTGCAAGAGACTGAAATCCTACACCCTATGGTATGTCTCTAGAAAATTGGTTCTAAATTAGAATCATAGAACTGTTTAGGTTGGAAAAGACCTTAAGATCATCAGTTCCAGCCATTAACCCAGGACTGCCAAGTCCACCACTAAACCATGTCCCTAAGCACCACATCTACATGTTTTTTGAACACTTTCAGGGATGGTGACTCAACCACCTCCCTCAACAGCC
The DNA here is from genome assembly GCA_035590275.1 of Ibycter americanus. Taxonomy (NCBI): domain Eukaryota; kingdom Metazoa; phylum Chordata; class Aves; order Falconiformes; family Falconidae; genus Ibycter; species Ibycter americanus. Next base: position 9,501,029 of record JAVJGI010000014.1, on the reverse strand, counting down.
TCTTCCAATGCTTGGCAACACTTTCAGAGAAGAAACTTTTTCCTAATGTCCAATCCAAACCTCCCCTGGTGCAACTTGAAGCCATTTCTTCTTGTCCTATCACTTGTTACCTGGGAGAAGAGACCTACCCCCAACTTGCTACAACCTCCTTTCAGGCAGCTGTAGAGAATGATAAGGTCCCCCCTCAGCCTCCTTTTCTCCAGGCTAAACACCCCCAGTTCCCTCAGCCGCTCCCCATCAGACTTGTGCTCCAGACCCTTCACCAGCTCCGTTGCCCTTCTCTGGACACACTCCAGCACCTCAATGCCCTTCTTGTACTGAGGGGCCCAAAAGTGAACCCAGTATTCGAGGTGTGGCCTCACCAGTGCCGAGTACAGGGGGACAATCCCTTTCCATGTCCTGCTGGCCACACTGTTGCTGATACAAGCCAGGATGCTGTTGGCCTTCTTGGCCACCTGGGCACACTGCTGGCTCACATTCAGCCAGCTGTCAACCAGCTGCCCAAGGCCCTTTCCCACTGGGCATCTTCCCAGCCACTCTGCCCCCAGCCCGTAGCGCTGCGTGGGGTTGGTGTGACCCAAGTGCAGGACCCGGCACTGAGCCCTGTTGAACCTCATACAATTGACCTCGGCCCACCAATCCAAGAACAAATTTCTTGTTCTAAAATCAGGGCCTTTGAAAGTCATCCATATTATTGTCATAAACACTATTACTGCAGAACTTAGAAATGAGATGAGAACTGGGGCCCTGTTGCATTAGCTGTTGTACAGGTATAATGTAGTATGGAGATATTTAATGGAAGCTGATTTTCCCCATTGCTATTTAGTATTTCTTGCAGTTTGCAAGGGAAATTGTTAGGGTGGGATGTGGAAGTCAAAAAGAGGAGATGTACAGAAGAAATGAGAAGAAAGATGGAAGAAACTTTCAAGAGACAGAAGTGCAGGGAGAACAGATGAAGACACTATGAGGCTACAGGCATGGAGGGTATGAAAGAGTCAGGACAGAGGAAAGAGCTCCTTTTCAAAGCACAGAAAACACCCTAGTGAGTTCAAGTGGGACTGTGGGCCCTTGCTTTCACTGCTTGTGCAGCTGCTCTTTCCAGCTTGAGTGGGTTGACTCCTCCCTTGTTATTCCCTTGTGCTGACTGTAGAGCATATCTGAATAGCAAAGAGATTTGCAATTAAAAGAAATACTTCAGAGAGCTAAAAAAGCTCTCGTATTTGCTGAATGTATATTTTGTTGCATGATTTTTTCTTTTTTCCTTTTTTTTGAGCCAGTCAATTAACAATTAATAATTTTCAAGGGTGGTCACCTGCTTTTACCAAACACTGAGGTCTTCTAGCTAGCAAATAAGAAGGCAAGGTTCCTGATTTATCATTGCTAAGAAAGTTGTTGCCTGGGTACTTTCATACTTCTGCACTGCTGAAAGGAAATTACCTAAAAAAAAAAAAAAAAAAAAGAAACAAAAAAAACAAACAAGCATTTGTAAGCAGATGCTTTGCTTTTCACCTGAGAGATCTCAACTGCACCTCTGCTCTGTCCATCCTTCTTCCATTTTGCGCATCAGCCCTGGGAGGAAAGGCTGGGGGGTAACAGATGGAAGGCTGACTGTTGCTCGGTTTGGAAAGCAGTTCCTAACATTTGGCTCACACCTGTCAGCAGACTCCGTATACACTTGTTTATCCTCCTCTGTACCATATGTTTCTATGTAAAATCAGTTCCAATGATCTATTGCCTTACTTCTATCACTCCTATTATGGTCGTAACTGAGCATTTGACAGTCGTTAATGCATTTACCCTGACAGTGTCCGTGTTACGTAGGCATCTAATATCACCCACTTTACAGATGGGTTAGCTGAAGCTCAAATCAACAGCTCCTCAGAAGTCTTGTTGAAATCAACGGGAAGGAAACACATCTCCAGGAGGTGTGCATTTGGGAGACCAAACTACATGCTGTTTCACCCAAGGAATTGGCAGTGGAGTGAGGCATCCCTCTTTTGGGTCTTCCATGGATGCTCAAAGCACTGGACCATTCTTGGTTTCATGACACAGAGCTGTCCCTCACCTTTCCAAGACCCAGCAGACCTGTGGTGCTCGTGTCCAGTATTTTTACAGCCTTTTCCAGTAAACCTCCATCTCACAACTCTCCATGTCCTCTGCCAAGGCCTGGAAGAGGTGCTGTCCTTGGCAGAAAATGTAGTTAAAAAGTTAGTTAAAAGCCCTTTGGTCCAAGGTAGTGATAGCAATCAGCTCAAAAGTGTTCTGCCCAAACGAGAAAAGTTGATAAGGACCAAAAAAAAATAATGCTTCTGCTGCTGTGGAGACTATTTCTCCTGTTTCCTCTATTCTTTGTATTCTTGCTTGCCTCAGAAAAGAACTTCTCACCCCTTCAGATTTAAAGTCTATGTAGGAGAGGAACAAGGTTTTTTTAAATGTACTGTACGTACCTATCAGTCACTTACTTATTAATTATAACTAAAAGCATGATTAATCTGTCATGGATAAGGCTGCTAAGTAACCCTAATCATGCTAATGCATTTCTGTCACTTATGCAAAAGGCAGCATTATCATCAGTTTTTACATCTGTGTGTACTAAAGCCCATATACACAGCAGCTGCAGAGCACTGGCAATATCCTTTCTGCCAACAGATGGGATAAGGTTGCATCACGGATATCTGTATTGCCCCCACAGTGCCTGTGCAGTGATATTTCCGCAACAGTAGTAGGATTTAATGATGTTATCCTTCACAAATAATTTTGCCTTCTAAAATGGATAGCAACTACAGTTACGAGAAGTGTTTCCAGGGGTTCGTAATGACTATGACTGAAATTCCTCTGTGGGAGGGGTCAGCATGAAGACCAAGGTGCTACTTAAGCCCTGCAATGAGTGGGAGCTAGGAGAGGAGTAGGTCTTATAGAAGTGTGAATGTCTAAGAAAAATGTTTCTTTTGATATGGTGGAACTTTTAATGCTTTCTCTTCTGTGTTCCTTTTCTCTGAATATTTAATTGATCCATTTTTTAATAGCCTAGATATTGGAAAGCTAATTTCCAGGTGCCAAACTCAAAATTTGTAACCACACCTGAAACCTTGTGTATCCATCTTGTCAAGCAGTGAATGGGTGGATATGCTATATCACAGCTAAGCGATACTGTTTAATGTTTAAAATGTTTCAAAGAAAAGCTTTTCACAGAAAAGCATTTCAAAACTGACACCCCCAGAAGGCTAATTATACCCTACGGTATTAGGATCAGAAGACAGGTGGGTCACCCTTTGAAGGAACCATTCCACTGACGGCTGGGTGAGCTGCTTAGACTTGATGCGCTCTATTTCTATGTGGGTAAAGTATGAAGAATACAACCATTAGTCTCATTATATGTATAAACAGAAGAAAAAGCCTGACTTTGAATTTGTCTTTTTACACCTACTAGCTTTTTGGTTAAATAAGATAAAGTTTTATATAAGAGTTTTGGTGTGAACTGCACGAAACTGAAGAACTTCACTGCAAGATGATGTCTATAAGTTGTAATCTGCACCCCTTCTGTGCCGCATTTGAGCCTCAGTGACCCAGAACCATTCTGGATTTCACCTGAATAAGTGCCTTGCTGCTGCAGGCAGAATCTCAGCCAGCAAGTTTCTGAGCATACAAACAAGAGTCCCAAAAGTTTGTACAGGTTAATATTTTTTTTGTTCTAAGCATTGCAGTAGCTAAGTCACAGTCAGTGCATGGTGGGAAAGCAGGGGAAGATTGGTAAGCAGATATAAATTGCTCCAAAATGAGAATTGTTTGTGTGGCTTTTACAGTCCTTTGCTTAGCTAACTTGCTTTTTTATTGCTCTTTAGTCACCACAGTGGTGTAATGCAGTCCATAGTAAATTCTTTGTAGCCATTTGCATGTGTTATAGTGACACAGAATTTTTTAAGGTCATGATTAAATCTTGGAATTCTGTCCTTAACAGCAATTTCACTCTTCCCTTGCAAAACCATTTCCCCCTACTCTTTCTTATTAATAAACATTATAGCCTTCTGTTTGCTTTCATTCTGTGCAGCTGTACTCTTCTCTTTCATCAAGAGACAGTCACAATTTTGTTTGTCACACTGAAATACATATTTTTTCTTCTTCATTTATGAATAGCATGCTTGGATTTTCCTTATGGAATAGAAATTAAAACAGCACTGACATTTAGAATGTAAAGGAATTGCTCCAACTGATTATAGTCGTGTTAAAATGAGTCACACACTTTTAGTCCAAACTTCCTGACATACACATCCATATATATTAATCACTATGACATCACTGAAGAACTATTTTTACTTGGGTAATAAAAGATGAATGCATTTGTCAACTTGTCAAATTATATTTAATCCAGTGAACGTACAGACAGGTTAGGAAAGACACTTGCTCTCGAATTGAGCAAAGCTCAATTCTACATGTCTGAAAATACTGTGCATGTAAAGGCATGTAAAGTATTTGCAGTTTGGAAACGTAGGTGAAAAGCACACTGTAAAAACACAGAATAAATTAGGTTTACTAAGAAGAGTTAAACTCACCTGTCAACAAATGCATGGTGTAGTACAAAGATAGGATCATTTGCAGAGCCTTGTACTTGGGACATGGAGCCGTTCATGTAGATGTGAAGTGCATTATGCAAACCGCTTTGAGATATGTTTGATATTGCAGTCTGTGGATCAGCAAAGCCTGTATATTCAAGAAGAAATCATATGCTGATATGACAATGCATATAATTCTTTTTCCAGTAAGGCTGAAGATCAAAGTACCTACTTTCACTTCATTTACATTTAGTTTTTTAGACAAGGGCTTAAGAAAACATGTAAAGGAGTGCTAATATATTTCAAAGGCATAGCAAAGATGAAATTACAATAAGCTAAATTAAAACTCCTGCCATGTAGCTAAAGCAGCATGCCAGCAAATGTACTGTTTAATTGCTTTATATTTTTAAATTTCTTCGTCCATTGTGTCTGACTGTTAAAAGGCAACGTAATCCCTGCAGACATTTTAGTGTGTATGTTTATTTATGTTGAAAAAATGTATTCATTTTATTTTCCTTTTTGATCTCTATACTTATAGGTTCCTAAGATAAAACAGGCTCTGTCATTTAATATTGTTTGTCTCTATAGGACACAGAATTGCGGAATCACAGAATGGACAGAGTTGGAAGGGACCTTTGAAGATCATTGATGTAGGAAATTTCTGTGAATATTAACTGAAAATTAGCTAATCTGTACATCATTCCGAAGCAACTCTTTCACTTATATCCAACTGCATTTTAAGTATGTTTAAGGGAAGATAAACTTTATGCAGAGTCCAGGCAGGAGGCTAGATGATTTATATCAGACTCAGGATACTTCTTAAAATTTAATGCATTGCAAACACGCGATCTAATCATTCATAAAAAATATTCAGAATACTCATTCTGGCTCTGGACAACTTTTCATGGAACATCTGTGCATGAGCAATTTATCTTAATAATCAAAAAGTCTGTGACTGGAACAGCTTTAGCAACCCCACCCTCCACCTCCCGGTTAACTGGGGCACATTCAGTCAGTGTTAAAGGTGACATCATGTTTAACCATGCACATAAGAAGTTCTAATATCTGATTTCTTGTTAAGAAAAGTCCATATAAATTGTAAAGTTAGCAGGAAGAAACCCACAATGCAGTGTCACTTTATTAGCCTGGGTCTTACTCTTTTCTCTTAGACTTCTCAAAAGACTTCACTGCAATCAGCTATTCAGAATGACATCCTATGAAATGGGGTAGAGCCAATTAAAAAGAACATGTGAAAGAATAAGAATCTTTTCAGAGTACGGGAAGCTTTGCTGAGGTGAATGCAGTAAAATCACCTCTGCAGCAAATGGGAGGCTACAGCTCTAATAGCGCAGTGTGCTGAAATAAGACCTCCCTGTGTCTAGATAAGGGGAACTCCACTTCCTTCTCGTGCCTTGCCCCGTGCTCTGCCTTCCTCTCCCACGCATTGACTGCACCTTGTCAGTCCTGCTGTGAACTGATATAACTCACTAGTCTGGCAGTAAACTGCCCTGGAGTATGGGATGTCAGGTTTTTTTCCAGGCTACTAGGATACACTATCCCACGAAAGGGTATGATGAGAACCAACATTGGTACAAAAAGAGGAGGAAGAGCAACTGACTGTTGGATGGAGGAGACTGCGTAGAGAAGCAGGACTGTCCCTGGCGCTGGTGAGCTGTTAGATCATCTGGCCAGTATAGGAAGCTGTAGCATTCTGACATCCTTTTAAACCCTTGTTTAATTACAGTGCATTAGAAATAGCCATTACGGCATACATCACTGAAGTGAATGGAAGTTTTACCAGTGATTTCAAGAAGAGAAAAATCATATTTTGAAGAGATCATAAACCTGATTCTGCTTCTGCTTGTGGTGCTGTAAATTAGCAACAGTGATTCAGTGTATTTGAAGTAGCTTCACTGGAGCCAGGCCAAATTAAATCAGTTGGGGATTTAGCCCAAAGTTTATTATAGGAGGAGCTAACAGTGCCACGCAAAATTAAGGCTGCCTGACAGTTTTCAGGATGAGATATAGGTGGCTCTCATAGAACGTGCAGTTAGGTCAAGTGCATGTCTTTTAATGGAGTATTTAGTTATATTAACTGTGGATTTTGCAATCTAATAACGGAGACCAATTAAGTCCATGTACAGTCAGTCAAGTGCAAAGTTTCGTGTATTGAAAATTGGTAGTTTTTTCCTCAGTTGCTCATTTGTCACTGGTTGAAGTGCTGTAAGTATGCTTAGCAGAAGGTACGCAGAGCTCAGAGAGCATTAGTGTTGTTCAGTGCTACAGGAAAGGAGGAACCATTCCAACAATCCTATCTCCTCTGATGATCTTAGTAGACTGCTTAACAACTGTGGCATCCCTAATATCCCTAAGAAAGAAGGACATTGAGGTGCTGGAGCATGTCCAGAGAAGGACAACGGAGCTGGAGAAGGGTCTGGAGCACAAGTCTGATGAGAAGTGGCTGAGGGAACTGGGGATGTTTAGCCTGGAGAAAAGGAAACTCAGGGCAGACCTTATCGCTGTCTACAGCTGCCTGAAAGGAGGTTGTAGCAAGGTGGGGTCAGTCTCTTCTCCCAAGTAACAAGTGATAGGACAAGAAGAAATAGCTTCAAGTTGCACCAGGGGAGGTTTGGATTGGATATTAAGAGAATTTCTTCTCTGAAAGTGTTGCCAAGCATTGGAAGAGGCAGTTGAGGGAGGTGGTTGAGTCACCACCCCTGGAGGTATTTAAAAGATATGTAGATGTGGTGCTTAGGGACATGGTTTAGTGGTGGACTTGGCAATGCTAAGTTAATGGCTGGACTCAGTGACCTTAAGGTCTTTTCCAACCTAGATGATTCTATAAATCTATGCCTGAATTGAACTGTCTGATCTAGTTACTTCCACTCTCCCTCGTGATGATTTCACATTTTACAGAAGTTCAAGTCAGATGCACATAAAATAGGAAGCAAAATATAGATATAAGAACTTTAAGGCCATACTCTTGCTGGTCCTTGAAGTCAGTGATGTTCTTCTGGTTAATGTTCATGGAGTTTTTTCTGCCACTGGCTATCTCACAGGAAAATTTGCAGGGTTAAATCTTACATATTTTCTAAAGCAATGTTATTACTGTAACCTCGCTAGGGTGAGGTAGCTGCAAGATCTGCAAAGTTTGGCCTAGGGGGCTGTAGTAAATGAAAGTTTGTGATTATCTGATTTATTGCATGTCACCATCTTGGGTTTTTTATAAAATGACTCATAGAGCTTCAGTGTGGTCTGGGCTGAATACTCTTTCTTGTTCTTTAGTAATGACCGTCTGCAACTTGACAGCACTTTCTCAATGTGCATCTGAATTTTACTCAGAGGTTGAGGTTTGAGCTGGGTAAGGAATGTTGGCTGTAGGCTAAAACTTTTTTAATTAGAAGTTTTCTTTTGGCAAACTTCATTTTGAGAAACCATTTCTCATTAGCTATATGGATCACAAAATACTGAGAGAAGTTTTCCAGATTAAAATCTCTCATTTCAGAAAAAAGAGAAAATGTCCTATCAAAATGAAATTAGATTTTGAAATGTTTGATGGTTTATTCCATTATTTCATGACAGAAGAGCAGTAACAATACATAAGTGTGACAGACAGTGGAATGCTGTGACATGGCTTGACTTGATACTGTGTGTCATAAGTTAAGTCATGAATAACGAAAATTATATAGAGCTTTAGAATTTTTTTTATGTTTTTCTGTGCAAACCTTAGAAGGCACTGATCTTCAGTTGAAGTTGCCATGAATAAAATAATTTAAAATGTGGAATTTGCTCATAAATAAAAAGAAATTTAAGTTTTTCAGCCATCTCTTTTTCTCAGGAGCTAGCATTCAAGATGTCACACCAAAACTGAACTGCACAAAGAAGAAACAACTATTTCCTTTGCTGTCACCTAATCCATTTCTTATCTCACCTGATGCTTATAAATGAGACTGATTTTCTGTTCTCTTCTTGTATCCATGAAGAATCCAGTGAAGTCAGCAGTGGTCCCCAGTTAGGGTCATGATTCAAGAAATCATATTTAAAATAGCTGCTTCTGCTTCAAGGGACAATGTGCAAACCTGTTGTTTTTCAGGCAAAGCTGAAACTGGCCTGTCCCACAGTAAGAAGGCAACTCATACGCTCAGCCTCAGGGGGATGTTGTTTTATTGAACATTATCGACCTTTGCTGTTTATGGCTGTTGTGGTTATTCTTCAGTGACATAATTTCTGTGTCTATAGCAGCATTTTCTATTAGTCAAACAGATTCAGCCTGTGCTTTTGGCATCTGCTCATAATGATACTGGTATCTATCCCTTTGAAGAGTAAGAGGATGTTGTCTTTGTTCCAGTGCATTCAAGCACAGAAGAGCATAAAATTTTGCCCAGAAGGGAGTTCTTCTATGTGATCAGTTCTTCTAAGTGATGACAGGTGTTGGCCATTACAGAACTAAAACAGAGAAGTAAATCTCACATCAGTGTAAATGAGGAGCCACTCAATGGTTCTGGTCATCTTTTGTAAATCTAGAGTAACTCCTGTAAAGTCAATGGACTTACTTTGCATTTACTTTGGATCTAAAAGAGATTAGAATTTGACCTTAGGTGTATTGGCGCAAACTTATGTAAACAAGTAAAGAAGGATTGGAAAGCTTTTTGCTTAGAAAAAGAAGTAAATGTTAGGAACTATAGAGTGTTAGCAGGTTTGTAAGAACATCGTCACACAGAAGTGGGCACTGGCACAATAAATCCAAGCTGGCAATTTAAGCTTGGCATCTGCACAAAACAAAAAAAAACCCTAAGCAGGCCATTTGTAAGAAAGAAGCTAACAATATGGGGGGTTTTGGCAGTAAAACTTGTTTAAAAACTTTCCACCATCTTTTTCAACGTTAACCATGTATTCTTGGCTTTGAATTGCAGTTCACTATCTTGTTAGCTAAATAAGTTAGTTGACAGAAAAGTTTGTGGTCCTGTGGTGTAACGTTGAGTGTTGAAATAATTCAGGTTAAATAATAAAATATCCTAAAAAAAAAATAAAAATAAAAAAAAAAGCTGCCTCAGAATAACACTGTGTCTGAAGGAGTAATCTCCATCTCCATAGTAATACAAATGCCTATTGAGCCACATATGGCTTGCATTCAGACAGACCCATCACCAAAAAAAGCCCCTTATCATGGAATGCTGTGGACACAGTTTCATTTCAGTGATCTCTGGCTCTATCGAAATATTCTTATGCAAAGAATGGTAACATCACTCTGTTGACTTCTACTCTCTTCCATATCAGCTCCTGAGCACTGTAAATCTTATTTAGCTAGGCTATACAAGTTAGGCAACAATATAGGATCTGGTAATTGCACCGGGAGTTGGACTATAAGCAAACATGATTGCTTTCTTGACTGGATTTCCCCTAGAATAAAGAGATTCTAATGTTAGACTGTCCTGATTTTTTGGTTTCATGTCGACAGAGCTTCTGAGGAAGGGACAGTCATTGCCCCAGTCTTACCCTACTGAGTTTTTCCTCACTGTACTACAGCTTCCCAGGCTCCCTCCGCATGGATCCTAGGGCTTGCAAATATTCACCTTCACTGCCATGAGAAAAGGAGCTACTCAGTCTCTTTTCTTCCCTTCTAGGATCACATAGGAGGGATCCTACAGACACTGAAAGGGCTATGGTGTGTTTCAGGGAGGGCACATCTGGATGGATTGATAGAACAGGTATGTTCTGCCCCTGCGCTGAGCTAACTTGGCACATCCAGAAGCCATGCAGCACTATGACCAAGATAATATATGCTGCTTCTGTAGCCACCTAAGCTGTGTGTCTTCAGAGTTGTATCTGACTTGCATACGCCCTGAAGAACATGTAGATTTCCCCCCAGTCTATTAGAAGAGCTATCTGAATCACATGAAAACCATTAGAACCTATTGGTGGCAACCATGACATGTCTTGTGTGGCATTTGGAGGGCTCCAAATGACCACAGTGGTGAGGTGGAGCTTCATAACCTCATTTAGGAGGAAGATGAACACTCTTCATCTTCTGAAGGGCTGTTACACAGAACAAAAGAAATCACTTGGAGGAAAATTTGATCCAGAAGAGCTCTTTTCAGAGTGACATTACCATTATTCAGATTAAAGCATGACCCTTTTCAAGCGTGATTGGCAGATGACAGTATGATATTAACAAAGCCCAGCCACAACTGCGCTTGCTAGCCATGAAATTAACGTAACAGACAGCAGCAGAGAAAAGGTTTGATAGATTAATCAGACAAAACACTGATTCTGATTTTAGAGTTAAAATAAATTTTTCCAGGCTTTTTGAGACCTCTAAGTGCTTTTCCCATTGTGCATTCTGTGGAACATCTATACTGTTGCCCTTTTCTCAAATAGCTACTGTTATTTTCAGTTTCAAGAAAATGTATCCATTTGTATCAAAGGGGTGTACTTGATCTCTGTCTCTGTTTATCTGCCGGTTTAGACTTAACATTGACAAAGAGCAGGTTTTGCCCTTTTTTCTGCCAGTACTCACAGAATGATTGTTATTTAACGAGCAGCCATGGTACTGAAATTTAGGCTTTGTGAGTGAGTGGTCCATTTTGACTCTGCTTCTCAGTAAACCCGTGTGTGGCTCTGTGTAACTTCCATAGACTGTGCCTTTGGTTTTGATTACAACACTGGCAGCACGATGGTAGACCCTCATTATTTCACAACTTGTTTACTTAAATTCCCTTTTCTCTACTCCTCCTATTCCACCCTTTGCATACATTCACGTGCTTTGTGAAGGAAAATGCGAGCAAACCTCTAGTCAATTATGTCACCTTTTTCTTTCCCATACTTCATGTGGTTTGTGTTTTCAAGAGAAAGAAAGCACAGCTATGTCCAGAGCTGGAGTCAATTAATGTTTGGATTCTCTGTTGGCTTCAGCAGACAAATTCCACAGTTTTGACTGTTTTTAGAGCAGAAGCTGGTTCACTGGTTTTGGGTCGTGTCTGGGTGTCTGTCGTTGCCGTCCCCCCCAGTTCACTGTTTTTGGATTGTGTCGTGTGTTGTTGTCGTCGTCCCCCATTCCCCCCCCCACCCAAAAAAAAAAAAAAAAAAAA
>JAVJGI010000014.1:9469144-9489291 GCA_035590275.1 Ibycter americanus | reverse complement strand
GTCCCCCCGTCCCCCCCCCAACAAAAAAAAAAAAAAAAAAAAAAGCTTTATGGCATTCCACACTGCATTAAGAGTAATATTGAACATACTAAAAGCTTTGCTTTCTTATCTTCACGCCAACTCCTATATTGCATTGTTTTGACCCTTGCATAGTTCCTTGCAAACAAACGTCTCTGGGACATCAAAAGTAGATCACATTTGTTTCCGCTGATATATGATACTGTGGAAATATTTATTGGTAAGTATATAATATGCTATCCTTGTTTATTAGCAATTTAGCAATATTCAAAAGAAATCAGGTAGATAATTCAGAATAACTTCTCCTTTTAGCAAAGAACCCTAATTTACTAGCAAATTAAGAACATTCAGAACAGATTGGGTAGTTAGGTAATTAAGATAAATAGCTGAATTATTTTGGAAATGATACTAAGGGTCATATGCTAAGGTAGAACTTGATCCCTAATCCTTAAAGTTTGGGGAGAAGTCTGCTATGGAGTTCACAGTGGCAGGATGTAGACATAACATGGCAGCTGGCAGCACCCTCTTTCACCCTTGTTGTCCAGCCTGGCCTCTGGAAGACAGTGGATTCCAGGGCAAACCTGTAACCCACATGGACATTTACGATCCTGTGTAAATAGATTATTAGATGTTCTCCTTTTATGCAGCGCTAAATTTCTTTTCTGTGTCTGGTGCTGACTACAACAGGAGACAATATCTCCTAACAGAGGGATTTAAGGTCTGATCTAGTCTATAGTTTCTATTTTCTTATCAAATGCCTTTAGCATGGTTCTTTCTGTCTGTTGCTATTCCAGGAGTAAGGATAAATTTTTCTTTCTTTTTGAATGGTGCTTCATGGAATCAGCTAAAACTGCCCAGAGTTTAAAGACTCTAGCCTCAGAGAGAATCAATTTACAGATGGAGATGGCATAAAAGAATAAAACATGTTACCTTCCAAAGTGTTTCGGAAACTGTAATTGGCCATTTTATCCATGGATCCAGATTCATAATGAGTCAGGGATAGGCAAAATTCAACTTCAGCTGAGGATGGGAGCCTTGGCGTCCTTGATTTATCGTTGTTCCCAGGATTTCGCAGTATAGGCCCCTCACTTGTGGCATTGCATAAAGCCTGTTGGCTGTTGTACTCTTCAGACCGAGTACAGATTACCTGTATAAACACTTTCTATTAGCAGAGTTGCAATTGTAAAAAATAAAAGCAAACAAAAGAGGTACCTTGATTAATTATTTTTTTTTTAAAGGAACAAAGAGAATGTGCAATGTAATAAGTTTGTTGCAAGAACATCTATTTATTTTTAAATTTTATATGTATGATTTTAATAGAAGCTGGGTTATTTCATAGAAGACACCCCTCTACTACAGTTCACATTTTGAAAGAATACACTAGTCTGTATGTGAAACTACCCATGTGGACTGAGGCATCAATTCTCATTTATGCCCTTGAAAACTCACTGAGGCTAAATTCAGTGATACCTACGAATGCAGCAGGACACAAATGGAGTTAGATCTGCTACTGCAATTGCTAAATGGAAGCTTTTTGGCTTCAGCAGACTACTGAACAAAACCATAATAACAGATTTTTCTCCCCACACAGTAAGAAAGGGAATTGTTGACTTGGAATATAAACCCCCTCCCCACCTTTATTCTGAAAATATCTGTCTGTGCTTTGTCAGAATAAAAGGGCACTTAGTTTCACTATGTCTTGATGATTTTATATGTACCTAATGGAAAAGGCACTCCTTACTTCCCAGGAATGTTGCAGGGGTGAACATATATCACCAACTGAGATACCATAGTAATGGGTATTGGGAAAGGACCTTTAAGAAAGAGATGGATACAGATATTAAATACTGTCAGAATCCAGCATAATTTATAAAAATGTTCTGGGTTCAGAGGCGAAGTCCCGTTAACATGGCATAGCAAGTCATTATTTGTTAGATGATCTGTAGAAGCTGCTAGTCCAATCTGAGAGTCCTGGAAGAACAAGATAGTCCAATATAACTTCAAATCATAGTCAGCTAATTTTGGCTGACTCAAGTGCCTACACAGACTGTAAGTGTCACTAAGGCCCTGCTCACTGTCTTTTTAAGCCACAATAACTTGTTTTTTACCTAAGGATGTGGGTCTTCTGGTGACCATGAGCTTTTATGGTAGCTTTCACTGCATCCACTGCTTGGCCAGAGGAGTGATCACAATGAGAGGGAGGATTTTTTCATGTTCTGATACAAAAACCTACAGGGAGTTAGTGCAAGTGCGAACTCATTTCTACTTTATATTCAAGAACTTTCCTAACATGGAGGATGGAGAAAAATGTAATGACACAATGACAAGCAAAAGATCAGACTAGAGGGTTTGGTGGGTATGTATAGTGGTATGGTTGATGGGTCTATAAAAATGAAACAGAGCAACCATCGCTCAGAACTCCCAGAAGACATTTTGCATCTCTTTCAGGTAAGGCTGGGGCTCTGAACCAAAACTGCTGTCTATTGTTTTGCTTTTTTTTCCCTGAAAAACCCACCAAAACAAAATTCCAAATCACCAGAGATCCCTTCAAAATATAAGACTCTGTGGTTAGCAGGCAATCAACGTAGTTAATGAGAACTTTGTGTGGAGAAAGTCTCATTACTGAGCGAGACATCATAGGGGAGAAAACACATAACACTAAAGCTCCCAGACTTCTTTCACCATGAGGGTGTATTTCTAGTTCATGGATCGAAACAATGAACAAAAAGGTGAATGAAAGCCATCATCTGTTCTGTGAATGGGATGGAAGAACATGAGATTCTCTGTTAGTGAAGGAAGCGAGTGGGAGACTCATTTCACCAGTACTAGGGGTGTACATATTGCCAGACTGAAGGAACACTTTAGGACGACCTCTGCAGTCAATAGAGAGAGAGGCATCTTGTGAGTGTGATTCAGCCCTCCTAAGCCAGATGTCTGGTAGGTAAGATGTACTTACCTCTAGGGGTGCCTAACTCTCTCCATTGAGTAAGTCAGTGAAACAAAATGTGTAAAAAAATCAATGCAGAAACTGTCTCTGGACTGCAGTTAGCAAGGGAAGCAAAATTAAGAGTGTTCGACTTAATGTTCTGCTTCTGCGTTAGGATAGGATGGATCACACCCTGGAGGCACTGATGTGCCTCTGAAGTGACTAAAGACAGAGCCAAAGGCAAGTTGCTCCACTGCCTAACGAACTTTTGAATGAGTGGAAGGAGATGAGATGAGTCCTTTTCTAAGTGGTTTGACCACAAATTCACAGAAAATGTATGATGGAGCTGGTGATATAACCTAGATTCTTAAGAATCTGGAGTTCTTAAATGATAAGTTTCCTATGAATATGAATCTCATGAATAAATTATTGTCATCTTTTTTTGAGGAAGTAAGAAAGCTTATCAGAGAAATTTATCCTTAGAGACTGCTCTATTAGCTGAAATCTGCCCTAGTCTGTTAAAACTACTAAGGTGTCCTTGGAGGCTGTAGGTAGTTGTCCAGCAGAGTTTCCTGTGCACGTTCCCCCCAGAAGCTCACCAAAGTGGGTCAGGATTGTGCCTCTAAGAAGCCTCTTCTAAGAATCCCCACTCAGAAGGGAGAAGTGATGACAGGGAGAGACCTACAGTTACAAACACAAAGCATAGCTATGGTACTGTTTTTATGGCTGGTTTGTGTTACTGAGGGAGTTCATTCCCATTAGAAGGAAAATAGGGGGATGATTCAGGAGATGGTCTAGTAATATCGCTTATAAAAATGCACAGTCCTATGTCCCTAGAAGTTCATTAGTGAAGGCGGCAAGTGTGTCTTGGCTGGCAGAGCTCAACACATTTCCCGGTTGGCACTTGGCTCAGAAACTACATAGATGTGGATTTTCTGTTTAGCTCTGTTCCCTGTGAACTTTATCTAGGTCCGTATCTTCCTCTGACTTCTCTGCCCTGCCATCTCCTATCTCTTCATCATCTCCCTACTGCCCTGGGGATATATCCAGGGCCATTTATTGTGTCTTAAAGAGGAATAATGTTGCCTTCAAGGCTGGCTTTTCAGATGTTCAGACAGTGAAACTTCAAGCATGAGCCCTCAAAGGTATCTAAACAGAGGAACATTTCCCCTTCATTCCGCTGATCCATTTTGGTGCGATTTAATGCATCCGTTAATGTTATGAGGCTTATAAATGGTCAGAGTGCTGAATTTTTCTTTTCCATGTGTGTCTCAGTGTAGCCCTCACTAACTATCTGACTGATCAAATTCACGCTAAGCAGAAGACGGATGTTATAAGGCATTTGGTAACTCATGGTCAAGAAATGCCAGCATAGGAGGCAGAAGGAAAATACTTGTCTGTGACCTGCTATTTTTTCTGAACTAAAAATTAAGGTCTGGCCATAAAATTAACCAGGATGCTTTTCCAGAAAGGTGTAACTTAAGTAATATAAATTCTGGGTGTATCCTGAAACTACAATTTGCTGTTCTATCAGCCATGTGATGTGTAAGTGGTAACAGAACGTAGGTCAGTCAAATGGTTCATTCTGGATGCAATCTGCATAAAGCACACACAAAATGGGTCACATCATTGCCACCTTTTCATTCAGCAGTATTACTTTCTACTAGAAATATGCTGTTTTAAAACATGATTTTTTGTTCCCTTTCAGAACAGTCCTGAGAAAATTTCTCAGTTCACCCCAGACAAAGCTTCATATTCAAACTGCACTGAGCACCTGCTCTCCTACATGCTTAAATTCACTGGCTCCAGCGAAATTTTAGGAAGATACTCCAAGGAAAAGCTTATGTAAGTAGTTAGAAGAGCAAATGCCAGTAGATGGCAGTCCAGAATATGCAGCATCACCCCTGGGCCTTGTAGCACCCAGCAAAAAAATCCCTCCATGCACTGCAGCTGAGATCTTTAGCACAGCTTTTTGTATAATTTCTTGAAAAACAGACTGTAAATGTACAGAAGCGTTGCTGCTGTCTCGCACCTTTTCACAAATGGGAAACCCTTTTGTCTTTTAGTTTGCAACTGCTTGTGCAGAGCAGCCCCTGTGCTTAAATGAAGTGAACCGCATTACAGGAGTCTTCAGCAGTGTTCAGTCCTTTGTCTGCTATTTTTAAATTCAAAGCTTTGGGAGTTTTGATGACAAATTCTTTGTGGTTGTCTTGCACTTATTAGATCTGAGCTCACAGGGACATGCAATACAGCTAATATATACCTGAACCCTTGGAAAAAGGTATTTTCTAGGGTAACGGAAAAGCTGCTCGCTTAGAAAGTGATCTGAAGTTTGTTGGGGAAATACGGCCACTCAAAGAAAGGGTTAATCCATACCTCTGCTTCCTTTAGAGCTTGTCCCTTGCTCTGCTTCTCTTCTGAGACCACTGAGCAGGAGTCTGCCCCCATCCAGAAACTGTATCAGCATGTTTTCATGGTGTTATGCTCCAGGTTAAAATAGCTTAAAAGAACCACTTCAGACTACAGCCAGAGCAACCACATGACTTGTTTATCTGTGATGCCCATCCCAGCTCTCCCAAGGATGTGATGTGGGCATTTCACGGCCCCATGTTAATTACATAACATACATTCATGACACATCTCCGTGTCCCTGTTTGTCCTACATGAGATCTAGACTCCTCAACTGGAGCCTTGGCTCCCATTATGTGGTCAAAAGAGATTTTGCACTGATTCATTGCCTTTCTCTGTCTTTCTCCGCTTATTCTCACATATTTGCTTGGGAATAGCATTAAAGTGCAGCTCTCACACTGGATTTAAAACACTTGGCAATTGTAAAGAGGTATAACTTTTAGGGTTTTGGCTGCATTAGGGCCTAGCATAATCTAATCCTAATTAAGTAGCGTCCAGAAGCCCTTTACTCACCGAACAGGGAAAATGCAAGGAAATCCCTAAATAATCTGCAGCAGAACAAACTGTACTTCGGAAGCTTGCTTTTATAGGCAGAACTTTAAAAGGTGCTGTATCTATAGCAGACCAAAAAGTTTTTAAAACACTGTGGGTATTTGTATCTGGTTCTTCATGTACTCCTGAATATTAGCAGGAATGGAAAGGTAAAACGGGCAAAGGACTGAATGAAAAGAAGAAAATTTGGAAAGCAAAGCTTCAAAGAAATTGTAAGAAACATCTTTGTGCAAGATAAGGTCATTAATTATCTTTCTGACCCTTACAGCGTATGCATTAACTGGATGAGCTGTGAAACTCAAGCTAAAAGGGAATGAGACAAACATGAAGTGACAGCACTGAAACAAACCCCTGGCCTTCAAGGTATTTTCTCAGCCTTTAGTAAAAGCTGGCTGAGTTTCATCTCCTTGCTCAGAGGCAGCCCGGAACTGGGTATGGAGGGTAGGGGGTGGTAACTTACATCCCATTCAGCATTTCAAAATGGTGGTGAAGTGGAGTAGGAAACTCTGTTATCAATTACTGCTGAAACATTCATTAACACTTTCAGGTTTGGCAGACTGTGATGCCCCTGCTCTCTGGCTGTCTCCAGGCTATGCGGTTAGTGTTACTGTCTCCATGTCTACTGCAAATTCACCAAGACACATTTCTCTACAGAGAGATGCTGA
Source organism: Ibycter americanus (assembly GCA_035590275.1). Lineage (NCBI taxonomy): Eukaryota > Metazoa > Chordata > Aves > Falconiformes > Falconidae > Ibycter > Ibycter americanus. The sequence goes on along the minus strand of JAVJGI010000014.1, from coordinate 9,482,721 downwards.
TCTTCTTTTTCTGGTGAATTATTAACAAAACTAATTTAAAAAAAAAATCCTTAGCCATTAATTTACATGCCTTTGAAGATGTTTATCTTTTACACTACACAAGTCTTGAGCAGGCATGGCAATATACTAGAAAACAGCCAAACATCTACAGGTCAGACTCTGCTGTCATTCACTCTGGATCCCATGGAAGAAGGGGAATTACTCTGAGGTTACAGTGACATAAAAAGCCTGAGCATACCCAAGTGGTTGCTCCTGCTGTGCACAGATCCTGATTCCCTCAGGCTGTGGTACTGAGGTATGGCATGTGGAGAGTTACCTCTTTGTAACAGGAAATGTTTCAGATTTATAACCCATGTCAACATATCATTAGGAGACCAATCTTGATAAACTCTTCCTTTATGGTTACTTGCTCCATTTGGGCTGTTGCTTTTTAATTTACCAGCCTGTAGCTGGCACCAAAACCTATTAAGTTGTAATAAAAAATAAAGTCATTGAGTTCATGAAATATTTGGGTGTCCAGAAGCTGATGGATGTGAGACTGGGCGATTTTAGAATCAAGAAATGTTGGTTTCTGGTGTTTGTATTTTTGAAAATTTCTTACAGCTTTTAAAGGTGGACATAAAATAGTGCTTGAAATGATCCTCTCAGACGATTCCCCTAGCAATACAGCTCCCTGATAAACTGTGCTTAGAATTAAATAACTGCATCTGAATAGCTGAATTTCCTATTTCTTATGAAGTCATATCTTCATGTAATGGATCTAAAGTACTGTCATTATTAGTTCAGGAGTATTATATCAATTTTCTGTTTGTGTAACTTGTTTCCCTTTTGTAGTAGCTTTGCATCTGTGGAAGTGGTTCTGCAGGGTGATACAGAATGAAGTGCTAAGGGAAATTCTCCGTGCTTGCAAGAAAGAATTGGCTGCAGGCTTAGAGCAGCACATCTGAGAGCAGACAGCTCTCCACATCATGCAATTACTTCTCTCAAGTCGCTCTTCTTTTAGGACACACAAAATACAGGAGGCTAAAGCTGGTGGTGTAGCCTGCTTGCCACAGCAGCAACACTAAAACAGCATTTACATTCTCCTGCTTTACTTTCTTCATCGTCTGTCTAGCACACTGTGGGGATCCCCAAACTGTTAACTACCAGCAGCCAGATCCTGCTTTTATTTGCAGGCGGCTTTTTATGCATTTGTAACTCCACTGACTTCAGTGATTTCTCCAAATTAGTTCTGGTGCTGAGGAGAGCAGAATTTCACCTACTACTGTTTAAGTGAGGCATAATAGTGAATTTTTTAGCAAATCCATTATCTTGAATTATTATAGAAATGGGCACTAAAGCTAAAAACTCTCAAAATGTCATGCAGGTCTCAATCTCCCATATAGCTTTCCATTAAGTCAACATGGAATTGCAAAAATTCGTAAAGCATTAGTAGGTGTCACGCAGTCCTAATTCTGAATACAACCCTTGAATCATCACAAACAAGTAATGGAAAACATGAGAAAATCCCTCCCATCTACCCTAAAACATGAGCCAAGCAAACAAATAAAACCATTAAAGATTCCTGATAGTGCTGCTGGTAAAATCAGAGGCAGGAATCAGAAGTGTCACTTAGATGATAAACATGAGAAAAATGTGGACAGATAATTCACTCAGCTAAGTGGTAACAGCACCACACTGAAGAAAAAGTAAGGCGAAAGCAAGAATTTCAGCATGTATTCATGGGTATCCATGTTGCCATGGCAACTTCTCAATGGAATAAAGTATTTTCTCCTTTCTTTAGGGATTAAAAAAGAGAGAGATGCTGTTCTACAAATAAGCTTTTTACCTTTTTTTTTTTAATAAATCTATAACTGTTTCCTAACATAGCAGGCATTGTTTTGTTATGCTTTGGAAAGAGACTTAAAATTCTAAAAAGGACACCATATTATAGATGTGTTATTCAAGAGGTTTCTCTTCCCCTCTTTTTATTTTGAATGCTTATTAAAAGTCTAAATTCCTTCACATTTCTGGATCCTCCTCTTTTTTTTTTTCTCTTTTTTTTCTTTTCTCTTGCTGTTTAGCTACAGAGCTCAGATAATCAGCGCATTCTGCAGCAGATCTGTGGCTGTTTTCCGGTTCAAGCTAAGGCTATTTTTGTTCCCTTTTGATTTTCTGGGGTGAGACTCTGATCTCTTACTTTGTGCTACTGGAAGGAACTATATTGACTGTTATTCCATCACAAACAATTGTTGAAATTTAGATTCAAGGCTAATACAGAAATACGAGTTTGTGTTGTATCTTCACCCTAGACTCGCTGACTGAAAATGAAGATCTGTTCAATCTTTCATTCTTTTGCTAGATAAGACAGCAGAGATATACATCGATAAAAGGTGTTAATGGGCATAAATACCTTATGAAGCTAAAGTTATAGTAGTCCTACCTATTTTTGAAATTTTGATAAAAGCATAAGATTTTCAGAAGTGGATGAAAAATATAAGTGGTAAGCACCCATTTTCAAAAATTACTTGGAAAACTTCGACAAATGACTTAGGTGCTTTTACATAGATACACTAACATTGAATATGTTTTAATTCTAGCACAATTTTTATTGTTGCACCAAGTTAAGTTATACAGAAATATCTTTTAAAGCAACTGGTTTCATAAAAGAATTTATTTTCAGAATACATTTGTGGGAACTGACTGTAAATGAGAAGTTATAAACCTGACTGTTTCTTAAATCTATTCATTGCTACTTGCAGATTTTCCAGATACTTATTACCAGGCTGGAAAAATTCTAAGAATCTGGATGTGATTAATAATACCTTTGAAAAAATGAGCTAAACATAACTATCTGACCCCTCCAGGTCTTTTAGAAAATTCTGCTAGCAACTTGCTGATTCCTTTTTGCTACCTGCCTCCTACTACCTTGGTTATTTCATCCAGTATACTGTATTGATAGCTCCACTTGACACATGTAACCAGCGCAATTCTAGTTTTGTTTAATCCACTTTAACATTTATACCATTTTCACATAACTCTTTATTCAGCTCAGTGCAGAACAACATCAGATCCACTTCGTTCTGGTAATACAGTCTAATTAAGTTAGCAGAGTTCATCCAAATTTATACTGTTAGAAGTGAGCAGAATCTTAGAAAATGGGATGAAAGGACACATTTATAACTATATCTATTTTATGGCTATACCTATACTGGTAAATTAAATGTGGCCAGGAAATTTCCTGGGCACTGAGGCCAAATGACATGAAATAATCCATGTCTATGCCAGTAAAATCATTTTAGCCTCCCAAACAGTGTGGCTGCATGCAAACATTCTCCTGGGAATGGTCCCTGAAAAGTACCTTTCGGGGGGGGAACTAGTCTACACATACAAAACGTGTGTCAGAGAATGTCCTAAAATAGGTCTGTTACAGTATCTGGGAATGCTTGAATTTACAGGTACATACATGGCCTACATTATTCAGAGGACACACATCAACACTAAATACAGTACAACCAGCCCTGTAAGCCCAGTTATTTGCTGGGTTTTTTTATGGCAGAATATCACAGAGCTGCTGGAGCTTGTCTGTCTTTCACTTTCCATTAAATCACTAAAACTGTCCAACCTTCATTTGGGCTGTTGCTGCAGAAATAAATAGAACAAAGATAGATTTACACCAACATAATCATAGATTTCAGTGCCAGAAGCGACTGTTGCTATTGTCATGATGGAGTGTGTCTATGGAAGCTAATAGACCTTTGTCACTGTATTTTAGGCAACGTGGCAGTAATGAGCAAGAGACAAAAAAAGTCTAGACACTCTCAGTGTTAGAACAGCATAGTGTAGTTTAGTTATATAAGACCATATCACCCATGTAAATATGTAAATACGTAAATTTGCTTTGGTTTACAGACTAATTTCCAGTGCCTTTAAGTGGCAGGAATAGCTGTTGAGTTTACTTCTTAGTTCCTTCGAGCAACAGAGATTACTTCTTATGTTTCTTTTGAACTACTGATGTGAATTACACAGCTGTTTCTTCTGTGCTCTAAAGATTTGTTTTATTCATTTGTTTGTTTAAAGTTGAGAGCAGGTTAGCATAATTTGATAGTTTTTAACTCTTGGGTGGAAGAATGCACTGGGAGAGGGGTAGAGCATCTGAAAATTCTTTGCATCTATTTCTATCATTCAGTCACCAGTTGTTTTGCCATGGTTGTGTGCTAGCAATTTGTGCACATAAATCCTGCTTTTCCACACCTGACTGCCAGCAGACCCAAGCTTATTTAGTCTGCTAAAAGCCATGTTTGAACACAAAAATGTAACTTCCCTCCTTCCACCTTCATTTTAGATTCTTAATTAAGTGGCCTAAATCCTACAGTCAGAGAAAGAAGAGACAAAGAGACAAATGAACTGCACTAAATGAAGATTAAGTCCACATAAAATCTGATGTGCTTTCTGGTAGTGCCTACTTTCTCTCCAGGATCGTCTAAGTGAATGCAGCATGGCTAAGCTCCCAGCTTGTGTGCCACACAAGTACCTATTGTCAGGTAGGATAATTCCATTCCCCTTCCCCTTGGCCTGTCCTTACCTGCCACGAGGAGAAAAACGATGCTGGGCTGAGTAAATTAGGGTTGGTGGGATGTCTGCCACCCATGTATTCATCAGTGCAGACCACACACTCCTCGGCATCTCGCCAGTCCCAGTAGGGGATGGTGAAGTTCTCATCACCTGTTATCTTCTGGATCTCGCGTTCCCACATCAGGAGAAAGACTCGATGCCAAGGCAGAAATCCAGGGGCTTCATGAGCAAAGTCAATGTCCCGCCACACATTGGACCCACCTAAGAGTGTGTCTCGGGAGGCATAATAGTGCATCCACACAAAGAGATCATACACATTGATGTTTCTGAACATGGGATTGGAGCCATTGCTCATCTGAGTATACGTGCCAGTAGCAATAACGTAGTCACGGCTAGGGATGTTCTTTGCCAAGTTAAGGTAGGCAAGAAACTTGTCCTTCTCACTGGTGGTGAGCTGGAAGATGTTTCTTCTCGTTCTCAGTCGCCTTTCAGTGCAGTTGACTCCTGAGAAACCAAACTTGCACTCCCCGCAGTTGAATCCCATGAAGTTGCCTTCGCATTTACACGTTCGGTTGTAAAATACAGAGGGCCAGTCCTCTCTGTCATCCACTCCTGAGAAAGGGAACTGTGGTCCCAGCGGAGCCTGAGAGAGAAGGATGTTCTGGCAAGAGCCTCTGCTGGAAAGCTCCCCACAAGGGGACCCATCTCCATTCCAGGGGGGACAGCACTCCTTCCTCAGCAAGCTCTGCACGTTTGCACAGGCTCTAGGGAACTGCCCGGTGGATGGCTGAAGGATGACTAGCAGAAAACCCATGGCAAACAGTGACATCCTCACAGAGCAGCAGGAGAGCATTGGCGTTACGCTTCAGTGCATGGAGTGCTCTCTCTGACCCCTGCAAAATCCAGGGTGTGAAAGAAATTTCTCCTTTCCAGTAGGAATGCTTCACTGCTGACTTCTGTTCCAGTGGACCCTCCAATGTCCTTCCTCATTCCTACCCTGGATGCATTTACACACAAAATACACTTCAGGGTTAATCTCATTATCACATGTTCTGGGTAAAAGCCAAATGACTTTTTTCCCCACCCCCCTACATGTTTGAAAATATAGGCATTTATTATAAACTTTCATCTTCTGCCTAGCACATGATTTCTTTCCTCTGGCATTTGGAAAGGAAGTAAAATTAAAATTTGGACTCAGAAACAATTTCAGGCTCTTCAAATTCCTTGTTTGATTACATGCTTTAGAGTAAATGGTTGTTTAAAAAAAGACTCAGGAGAATCTGATCAGTTAAATAAGCACAGTGAACCTAAAAATGAGAAAATAAACAATTTGGGGGTAAACTATCTATTTCCTTAAGAGAAAGCAAACATAAAATGTGGTCAGATTAAGTGTGAACATAGGGCAGAACCAGAATAAATGGTCTGGCTTGGCATTTTTATATTTCAATGTAAGTTACCTTTCCCATGCCAACATACAGCAAAGTAACTTCACAAGAGAAGCAATAAACTTTCCAGAAAAAAAATAAGTTTTTGTTCCCCCCAAATCCATAGCGCTTTGACAGTTAACAGCACCCCAAAATCTACACCCAAATCCCCACAGAGAATACAGGCCACCTGCCAACAGATTTGCAGAAAGCACTTTAAGCAGCTGCCTCTGGACCTCGAAAACAAACCTTGACTCCTCTTTTACTCCCATCAAGCAGTTTGCAAACACCGTATCCGTGTTCTTTGCTCAGTACATTACCAGGCAGCTTCCAGACCACCCATTTCTTCCTTATAGACTAATCAGAGCTAACAGAGCTGCATGGGTGGCATTAGAAATTATACATTCTGTGAAGCTGCCCCTTGGAGCAAAGGGACAGCAGTTCTTTTATTGCTGGGCAAATTGCACCTGAATTATGCACAGTTTTCTTTAGCTACCACTGTTATTAGTAAGAGTGGTTTTGTTGATATTATTTTTTTACTAAAAGCATTGTGAATGATGTCCTTATGTTTAGGGAGAATCTCGGCAGGGCAGGAACAACATCTAGGCAAATAAGAACTCTGCTGGGAAACGATGGCTTTTGCTGGAATCAGCAGGTCATCACATGACCATGCTGAGGAGCACGAGGTGCTTTAATCCTGTTGGCTTCTACGCCTCAGGTATTCCAGGAGATTATCCTCAAGTCCTGCTGCCAGGGAGCCTGTGATGGGGGAGCTTGGAGCAAGAAGGGCAAAGGAAAAAGAGTTGCTTTTTCAAAAAATATTTCTAACCACAGGCTGACATTTACTGTTTTTTGACTGATTCCACTGGTCTACATGTTAGGCTTGTACACCAGATTTCATCACAGAAATTTTACGTGTTTGATTTATTTTTTCTCTGTGCCTGGTTCTTTGGGAAACCTTTGCAATTTATTTAATTTACTGTTCTTCCTGTGGAGGTTAGTGCAAAACTACTATATGTGAAAAGGGACTCATCTCTGAGGATAACGATATATATTTTCTAATTTTCACTGAAAAGCTACAGGGATTAGGAAAGGCTTGAGGCAGAGCCTAAAAGCGAACCTGAAAACCCCTCAAATATATATTTAGGCAGACAGTCATACACACAAGTACATTCAATACCCTATTTTTATATTCAAATAAGATTTTATCTTCAGTGTTAAAAAATAAGTTAGAGCCTTGACAGTTGTCATATGACAAGTTTCTGAAGCAGCTGGTTAACAGAGGAATCCCCTGTGAAACGGTATGAATGAGAAACTCTGAATGAGAAATGTGGCTGAGGAGCAGCACGTGCCCTTCCTGACCTGTTATTGAGCAGAGCCCTGTTTTAAGTAACTGTCGGTGATTCAGACAGTAGTTGGGAAATTCAACTTTCCATATATCAACAGCCGTAAGCATTAAACGAGTAACAAAATACGTGTTCCTATTCCCATGTGTGACACTAGAATCACCAGAACATGAGACAGTCACACCTTACATGCTGCATCTGGGCAAAATTCTCTTCATTAAAAAAGCCTCAAGGGACTCTCCACCTCTCTTGTGTTTCAACCCAGCAGTCTTTTATTTCATTGTTCATCTAACAGAGCTATCATATCTGCATGAAGTTTGTGCGTAAGTTGACATTAGTCTTTTGGACTGAGAACACTTTCCCTTGCGTTCTGCCAGTGGGTTGGCATCATCTTGTCGTATGCTCTGAGAAGCCCATTTCTCATACCTGGGTCTTTGCATTTGAGCATGGGTCGAGACTTATTCATTTAAGGTACACAAATCCTAGGTGGACCATAAGGTCAGCATGGCTAAGGCACTCCACTCTCTCTATTCAAGAACATGGAACACAGGGATTTGGTGGCCATAGCCAACTTTCCTTGCTTCCAAAGCATAAATGACCAGGAATCACTCCACAGTTGGGTCTCGTAGAGGCAACTTTCAGCAACAAACTAGCATGAGGTCTGCTTCATGTCCCTAAATCTTAACTCACCCCAAAGTTTGCAGCTGGGTTAGTTAAAGTATCAGGTTTTGTCTAGTAGGCTAGCACAGTAATGACAGTATTTAAAATCTAACTTGTGTTTTCTTTACAAGGTCCTTAAGTGCTTTATAGAGATGTCAATAATTATTGGAAGGAAGAACCCCACACACAGATTAGTGAGATGTGTCCTTGAAATTCACATGCTGGCTTGTTTATGGTGTTAGGATCAGATTTTCAGCACTATGCTGCAGTGCTAAACCAAACTTCATATAGGTACAGCCTGTGGCTTTGTAATGTGGTTATGGACAAGGAAAAGGAACAGGTCAAATAAAAAATTGTACTGGGTTTGGCTGAGCCCCATAGAAGCCCTCATAGTTCTGTGCTTGTATTGGTAGCTAGAAAAGTGGTGATAACACACCAGTGTTTTGGCTACTGCTGAGCACCAAGGCTGTCTCTCCAATCTTCCCCCAGCCCCCCTCACACCACTAGGCTGGGGGTGGGCAAGGTCTTGGGAGGAGACACAGCCAAGACAGCTGACCCAAAGTGACCAAAGCGATATTCCATACCGTATGATGTCTGCTCAGATATAAAAGCTAAAAGAAAGGAGGAGGAAAGGGGGGCTTTCGTTATTTACGACATTTGTCTTCCGGAGCAACCACTACACCTGCTGAAGCCCTGCTTCCCGGCAAGAGGCCAAACATCACCTGCGGGTGGAAAGTAGAGAAAAACATCTTTTGTTTTCCTTCGCTTCTGCATGAGTGACTTTTGCTGTTGCTTCATTAAACTGCTTTTATCTTGACCCACAAGGTTTTCTTCCCATCTTATTTTCTCCCCCCCTGTTCTGCTGAGCAGGAGAGTGATAGAGTGGCTTGGTGGGCACCAGGTGTCCAGCCATGGTGAACCCATCAGAAAAACAATGGCATTGAAAGGGGGTTCATATTACCTTATAAAAATAATTCTTGGTCTCCTTAGATTTGACTGGGCTGATCTTCAGAAGACCATTTCTTCCTTTTGGAAAATGTCACAGGAAATTTCAGTTCTGGGCTGCTGATACTGAAGCAATCAAAGTTTCAAGTAATATTGCCAGGTTTGTAAAAATTCTGATAGCTGGATAAGATTGCGAAGAAAGTATCTCTCAACACTACTTGTTAACACTTTTTAGGAATTCTGTGGGGATTTTAAGGTCCAGATGTCTATGTTGAGTAGGGAAAAAATGAAATCTGGGATGAGAAAATGGAGAATAATTTTTAATTGCAATTATTTTAAGTCAAGTATAAAACTGTGAAGAAATACAGGCTGGATAGAAAAAGTTGGCGCAGCTCTGTTCCAGTGGAAAGAAAAATTGTCAAGAAAAAAAGAGGGGGAAAAAATGGTTATTTGAGATGGAAAAGTACAAGGACCTTTTGACAATAAGAGAACCCTGACAAATGGAAGAAAAGAGTGTGTGAATCAGCCAAGAAATTCGGTCTGACAAACCAGTAGGGTCTGATTGTACTCTCTGATCCCTACCTGTTACTCGCTGTTCAGCATCAGCATCCTTATGCATTGCATAAGGCACCTGGTTTCAGATGTTTTCCTGAGCTCCTGCTGAGCTCACATTTCATGCAGCAGCAGAACAAAGCATCATTTTTTTCCCTTGCCCCATGACCTGTGTGCCAGATGGAGCTATCAGCCTCCTCAGTGGTTTGCCAGTGAGCCAAATCTGGCTCCTGGCCCCCAGGAGAAAGAAAACAGGAGTAGATGTAGGACAATGACACATGTCATAGATACTATGTTGTGGTCAAAACCAGAGCGAAAAATCCATCTCCTGGTTACTGATAAATGGGGAGGAGAAGTTTAAGAAGAGTCATGCTTATCATTAAGAGCCATGAAGCAGCTAGGCATTTAAACATGACACAAGGTATATTGAAATAAATTTCATTTCAATATTGAATATTGAAAATATTCATTTTCTATTTGTAATCAACTTTTTATCCTTAGGTGGAAAAAAAAATCAAGTTTCTGATTAGAAAGTAAGAATTTAATGAAGTTGACTCCTACTAATCAAAGCTCTTTAGTAAGCAGCAGACTAGAAATTCCCACAAGCCTGTTAGCCTAAGACAAAGACCTACACACCTTGTGGCATGGTATTTGAAGATATGGCTTAAACAACCATTTGGATGTATGAGAGGACAACGCCAGGCTCAAAAATGATTCTGAATGCTGTAAGTAACCAACTTTTAACTCAGGACCAGCATACCTAATGTGCAGTCCACACAGCTGATGGTCTGACAGATGTAACCACGGGCATATTCAGCCATGAGTGTGATGTTGGGCTGCTAATCTGGAATTCAGTGCCAGGTTCAATTCAGTTTGGCTTATGCAGCAATTCAAAGAATTCCTGTCACCCCAGCTAGCTTTAGCTCTTGCAGAAAGAATTCACAGATGTAGTTGGTTTCCCAGGCTAAAGTTGTGTTATCACAGTTACGAAGAGCGATCTTTGCATTAGCAGATCAACCCCCTTCCTGATCCTAATATAACCTGGTCCATGCATGAAGCCCCAGTCTCAGCACTGTTGAATCAGTCAGAGAACACAAGGCCAGCGTTATCATTTTATGCAGAGAGAAGAAATACTTCTTCTAGCAAAAACATAAAGGTGTGAACAGATGATATTCAATCGGTCACAAAGCCTGCTGGCACAAAGTGAATCTATCCATTTTAGGAACACCAAACCAGTGAATTTTACTGGGTCAGTGCTTTTATCATGTGGCCATGGTATTTTTGATCTGATACTTGGAGCCCTAGACACATTGCACCAGAAAATAGGTATGTAAACTGGTCTGAAAACATAGGCTAAATATTACAGGCAACGTCTAGGAGTAAGAAAAAAAAGTCACTGATCTGCAGTCCAAAGCAAGGGAAAAGAGGTCCTGATGCAATCAGAGCAATAGAAGTCTAGAAACAGCAGCAAAAGGCAGTTTTCCCCTGTTATAGACTGAAGATAATATGGAAGTAGTTACATTACTAACCTATCGATCTACAATCTACATGATTTGGGGTTTTGCTCCAGGCGACACAAAAGTTATCTGGTATCTATCAGTCCTGATGACAGGAAAGCATCTAAGGGGATGCTGAAGTCATATTTTCTATAGTTTTGTTACACTCCACTTACACTTCACCTCTGCTTTCAGCTCTTTGCTGAAAGGCAGCCCAGCTTCTGGCTTTGGGGACCATGCTGGGAGAGTGGAAATTTTGGTAAGTGGGTCTGAACGCTTCCCTATCAGCTTTCAGAGGAAAAGTATCACACAATTTTTTACTACCATGTGGCTGATACGTGAATGTGACCTTGGTAGCAGGCTAGGGCCCAGGTTTAGCTAGGTGGATAACAGCGTGCTGGTTAAGGAAATCCCTGCCTCATCTAACAGCTTGCTGAGGCTGAAAGCACAGACAGTTTTTTTGGCAACCTACAAGGAAACTATTCATATTTTTTGCTGGGTTAATATTCTGCTTATTTTCCAAGGGGAACTGGCCTGCTGAGGGGTCAGACAAGCACTCTAACTCATACGAAAGCAGTGGTGGAAAAAACTAGAGGAGAGGCAATGCTCCGCTGGAGGTCTCTTGGGTTTTGCAAAGCTGCATCCTTTGCCCTTGTGGCAAGTACCCCACAGCTGTGTCTTAATCAACTGCAGGGTCTTACTCTTGTGGTTAAAAACCTTTAATCTTCCTCTCCCCTTTCCAGTGTCCCCTGATAAAGTTAACTCTCTTCAGGCTGACTGAGGGAACCCTCCTCCTGGGCTGCCTACCGTGCTTGGCTCCTTTTCAGAAACAGCTGTGTCTAATAAGTGCCTCTAGGCCTTTCTCACAGACTTGTCCTGCTCCATTTATCCAGCTCTGCAGAGGCACAGAAGAAGAATAAAAATTCCTAGTAGCTGCCCGTTGTTGGTTTTTTTGTGTGTGTATGCATGTTTTGGAAAACAGATGATCAAACAGCGTATTGAAAAACTCATGAGAGTGACATTTGGCACAGAGCGGGTCTCAGCAGGTCCTGGTGGTAAGGCAAACCTGGCTTTGCAGTGTCAAAAACGAAGTTTAGAAAAGGAATGAGGGAATCAGTTGGGGCAGGTAGGTGTACATAAACCACCTGGGACCCTCTGAGGCTGAGGTCACCTCATGTAACCTCTTCTGAGCCAGGAGCAGCTGGGCTTCCATGAAACCTTGCCTTTGCTTGCAGACAGAAGGGGGACCTGTTCATCAAATAAGCAGTTAACATGCATATTTTTCTTTTAATTTTAAACACACATTATTTCAGTCACAAATTGGTCCTTTTAAGGTGCTATCAAAAACTCCTTGGATGGGTTTCCTCACTCAGTTTTCCTCACACATTTGTCCTTCCTCAAAGATGGGTAGGAGAATGCTACGGTTGTTCTAAAGTGTATCCCAAAGATTTTCTGACGTAAATAAAAACTTTGTGGGTGAGAAAAGATGCTGACTTTTTAATATCTATAGAATACCTTTCAAAATAATAATAATAAAAAAATACCACCAAAAATGTGATTAAATGTGGCTACTTCTAGTGGAAAAAAATATGCACAGAAGAAATTAATCTCATATGCTGCCTTCAGACTCTCTTTTGAATGCTATCCTAACCTGCAGTAAGTTTTATCTCCTTTGGGTTTGAAAAACAGCTTGACTGGCTATATACCATATAGACTTACATATACCTCAGAGAAAACCCTTCAACATCATGACTTTTTATTGCTAATGGGTTCATAAAGTTGCAGCTTTTGCTCTGCCTGAAACCCCCTTATCTTGGTAACTCTGGTAGAAGGAGCAAATCGGATAAAACCAGCCTGGTGAAGACTACAATATACAGACATTTTCCGTGAGACACGATAGGAGAAGGAAAGCTGTGGAAAGCAGGTGTTCCCTCATTTCCCAGATTGCTATCTGCATGTCTGATTAATATTGCAAGAATTTCAAGTAGGGGCCTCCTGTGCTGCAATGGGCAAGAAAGAGATGACCTGCAAATCCAACGTGCCCACGGGAGAGCAACACGCGTCTCCTTTCTGCTTCCCCAGCTTTGCAGAGCAAAGAAGATCACGTAGTTCTTCAGTCCCAGATCATTGCAGGGAGAAAATGCAGATAATAAACCAGGCAAGTATAATAGCTCCACTCACGTTTCTATTAATTTAAACCTCGCTACAGCATATGGAAGATAAGGGAAAAAGACATACATTGTTTAGAATTCAAAAAAATGTTATTAACCTTCCATAACTGACAATACTCAAAGGCCCAGCTACACAAAAGACTCAGATATTAGATGTAGTCTCTGATTCCTCCCCCCGCCTCCCTCCAAATGATGACTGTAATGAAGAATCAAATTGTACTGAATCTGACTTTCTCTGTAGAACTTCACTAATTAACCCACAACTAAATAAATATATAAATAAGACCTTGACATGCAATTTCACTTCAGTGCAAATAGTGGATCCGAAACTCAGTTTCTCACGCTTCAAACTCTGAATAAAGAACAAAATGTCTTGGTAAGACATTAAGCATCTGGGAAAATGGGGGGGGGGGGGGGGGGGGGGGGGGG
>JAVJGI010000014.1:9443559-9464558 GCA_035590275.1 Ibycter americanus | reverse complement strand
CCATTACGCGTGATGGAGCCCTGCTGTCCTGGGGATGGCCGAACACCTGCCTGCCCATGGGAAGTAGTGAATGAATTTCTTCCTTTGCTTTGCTTGTGCGCGCAGCTTTTTGCTTTACTTATTAAATTGTTCTTATCTCAACCCTTGACTTTTACATTCTTTTCCGATCTCCTCTCCATCTTTCTGGGTGAGGGGAGTGAGTGAGAAGCTGCATGGTGCTTGGTTGCCGGCCAGGGTTAAACCAGCACATCTTTCTGAGGTTAAACCAGCACACCAGCCCAGATGCAGACATCTGAAGCAGGGTGACATGTAAGAAAGGTGATTTTAACCATGCATTGCCTCACCAGAGTAAGCCTGAATCACCCTTGAACCCAGCAGAGATGCCATGTGCTGCCCACCAGTATGGCATCGTTTTGTAATCAGCTTCACTGAAACATTCTCCTACTTCTTAAAAGCAACAGAAATAAAACCGGACCTCAATGAGTTGCTGAGGTGCCAAATACACCTATAGTAAAAATGAACTCGCCTATGCATCTTTTCAGCTGTACTGATAAGTTTACATTAATTCTATGCAAACCATCTTTACAAAGAGATAGGCTAGCTAAATGCTATAATTTTTAAATGCGAGCTGTGTCACCTATATACTTCTAAGTACTGACAAATCGGAGGAGACAAATCCTGCAGTATCAGTTTGTAATCTTTATTATATTTCTAGACATCCTTCTGAAATAGAAACAATATTAAGAGATCAGTAGCCTTTCCTTCTAACAGCGAACAGTGTATTTTCTTCAAATGGAATGAAAAGTTCAACGTTACCAGCTATATAAGCAAATACATGGCATGGAGTGTTTCTCCCTTTCTAGAAAAATATTACTGAAGATGTAAAGCTGAATGATTTAAAATAAAATATCCCATTTTGACTAAAAGAGGTTATACATATGTTGACTTTGGAATGCGATTACTATGGAAACAACAAACAAAGAGGATATCTCAGAGCGTGCCAAGCTGAAATTCATGCCTGGACTGATTTCAAATCTTTTCCTTGCTGAAAATTACAGCTGAAGGTTTTCAGGCAGAATCCTATAGGAAAGTCTCCCAGCACATTATTTTCATGCCTCAACTTCTCCCCCTTCCTTTTTTGCTAACAAGGCATGAATAATATACAAATTTTTTTTTTCTTAAAGGCTAATAATCTTGAATGCCCCAAATTTTGTGGTATCTACTTGTTAAAACCTTTGTCACTTTCAAAAATTACCAAGTGAAAATAGCACAGTGCAAGTATGCATCTGAGTGTGTCACTCCAGGTTATTATAATCAAGGGAAAGAAATAGACAATTTTAATTGCAATCCATGTGACCTATTCCGACATCTAGCTCATAACAATCTGAAATGCATGCTATAAGCACCTATTTCTTACTACGTATTGTAAAGGGAGTCTGCAGCAGATTTATATAAAGGAAAAATATATATACATTTGTATATATGAATATATTGCTAAGCATAACTTTATTATTTTGTATTGTATTACATATAGTAGGTACATATACAGGATAATCTGTACTTCCCAGATTATTTCCTCATTGACAGTCCACTTTAAAAAGAATTGTGAAAGATGAAGAAAAAATCCTGAGAAACCTGGAAACTAATTAGTATTTTGATAAAACATGAAAATGTAATCTTTTGGAGAGTTTGTTTCTTTTATTGATCAACTTTATGGTGTGTTTCAAGCCTTTTATTAACCAAAATGTCCTTCCAGCTACTGGAAATCCATGTTTAAAAATGTATTTTTGGCAGAAATAAAAATATGTCACAGAATTTTCAAATTTTAATACAGTAAAAATTATGTCATGAAAGATGGTATTGGGGAAAAGTATCAAAGCTTGCAAGATATAGAATATGACATGCTGGTTGTCATAAAAATTATGTAAATGAAAAGAGGTAATTTTCTTTAAACAGTGTGTGAAAAAAGAGATGTCTAGTCATAATTTTAAAAAATTATGTCTTTTGCAAAGAACCAAGGAGTAATCAGGATTTTTGAGGATTTTGCGGCTGGTATATACTTCTTGGGAATGTAGGAGATGAAATAATAGCTGTATTGCCACTTGTTAAAACAGAGAATTCGGAGTTTGCTTAGTATTACTGCACATACTGTATGGGGATAGAGGAGGGGGTTTTGAGTACAATTAAAATGGAGGAAGGAGAAACAGTTTTGTCTGAAAATATAGCAATACAGAGAAGCCTGAGGATCCTCATTCTTGATCCTACTTTAATAGATATAAAGTTTCAGTTTGGGATAACAATAATTATAGTTTTCTTCATTATAGTTTTCTTCTTCTACTTTTCCCAAAGTAGAAAAAAACACTGTAGATCAAAAGAAAAAGAAGAAAAATATAATTTTCCCATGAAAACATCCAAACCGTTCATAAAATTTTGGGTTTACCACATGATTTATCTAATGGTTTTAATTTCTTTATATTATTTGAGTTTATTAAAAGTTAGCCAGAAATGCCATTTTTAAATAAAAAGTCCATGTATTTTATTAAAATTACTCAAAGTAAATCTTCATCTGTCTTAATTTCTTCTTGTGCTTTTAGTTGAATTCAAGCTGAATTTGCTTCCAGTTTGGAGTCATCAAACCTATATTTATTAATGAAAAAATAGCTTGTTTTCTTTTAAATATCTCTTCAAATATCTGAAGACATACAATCTGGCTTCAGAACAAACACGCACACACATAGGAAAACTCATATACACAAAGTATTTCATAAATTGCTAAATCTGAAATTAAAACAGCTTTATTTTGACTTTTTTGCAGTGTTTGGTTTTAGAATACAAAGGCTTTGTGTGGCCTCATTAAAATCAAAAGGTGAAACTAATTCAAAATCAAATTGTATCTGATAGATACAATTTCTTTTGGGAATAAAGATGGATAAATTTTGATACCTGCAAGCAGGTTTCTTCATGGAGGTGTCACAGGTGAGACAGAGACTTAGTTCAGGTCTCTGAACATAGATGTTTGAGCTATTTTAGATGGAGAAGATACACCACAAGACTGACTGGCACCTTCTGGACAAAGCAGCTAGAAAGGTGCTGAGATAGCCTTAGGCATCTTAAATGGCTCTAGATGCCATTTGTCTGAGCAACTTAATAGGGCTGTACAGATGGAGATCTAAATCTAGGATTTGTCCCTCCAGGTGCCACCAGCCATGTTGACTAGGAGAGGGATTCCACCAGTGAAGTGTAGGCACCTAGTGACTTTTGAGTCTTGATGAGAGCCCAGTAGTGTCCCACCTCAAAAGCCAAAAGTCTCCCTCACTTCCCATGCTGTTTTGCTAGCCTGGTGTGGTTTCAAACGTCCCATTGCATCCCAAATGCCAGCAGGTGTCTACATTTACACAAGTGCCTCCTGCCCTACATCTCCACAACAGAAGTGGAAGAAGTTCAGACACCCAGTTCCAGTCAATACATCTGTAGTGATACCTAAACAAGGTACCTAAATATGGATCTGACACAGAATCTTACTGAATAAGCTCATGCTAATTTTTATCTAATTAGTCACAAAACCAAACCGTGTTTACAAATAGTGAAAAATAAACTCAATATTTGAAAGACATTTGGAAGTATATTTTGATACCAACATAGGTCAGATGTATTTACTCCTACAAAGAACTGGAGTTTAGTTGCATGTAGAAGTGGTTTACAGTACAGCTTGAAAGCCTTTAAGGAAATGATACAGGCTGAATTTATTTACCTGTGTGACTCTGAAGCACCACTGTGAGCAATAAGTATCACCATTTGTGAACTCACATTTCCCTCTGCTTGGCCATCTCGTCAATGCTTTTAGCTTGTGCTCCACAGGAGGACTCCCTTGGGCGAGATGAATCTGCACACAGCTAATGTTATGTGCAAGGCACAGCACATTTAAACCTGTGCTATGTCTTCAGAGCCCTACAAAATAGAATTAACACATTGGGAAGCCAGGCTGTTATTCTTATTTTGACAATGTTCTTATTATGTTATCCTGGTAATCTGATTTTCAAAGATTTATACATTAATTTTTCATACATTAATCCCTGAAACTAAAGCCCAGGCTGTATATACCAATGGCTAATGTACATGCCAGTGGCAGACAAAATTTCCAAGAAACAGACAAACCTCAGAACAATAATTTCATTATATCACCCCTATAAATCTTCCCAGCTGATCTGACACTTTAATTGCAAAGTGACACTTTCAGTCTTAAAGTATTGCGGCCTGTGTAATAGATCATTTTACTTAATACATGTTATGAGCCTGGCTACTGTAGAGGAGTCATTTCACAATCCACCTCTTCCAAAGGAAAAAAGTCAACAAGAGATTAAATAGTGTAACTGTAAAACTCAGTAAGAAATTGGGGCAGCCTTGAATTTATTACAGCACACACACCTGCAAAATAGGTAGTGTCTTCGACATCCTCCCCCTTCCCAGTATCCCATGCAAGCTTCTCTGTGGAATACAGGTATGGGCTGAACAGCCTGGGGGTGAGAAGCAGGTGGCCAGTTCTGAAACTATTGTACCCCAAAAGTGATAGTTTCTGAAAGCTGCATGTATAGGACTGAATCTCCGGAATAACCCCACTGAGCAACTTGTAGACGAGGGACTAGGAAGAAAATCTGAGTCAGGAATAAAGAATGTGTGACTTTTTTCAGTCTAACACAGTCTTAACATAATTACAACTGGGGGGGAAAAAAAAAAAAAAAAGCACAGGAGGGATAGCACGGTTTGCTGTAAATGGTGACTTCAAAATGTCAAAATTAAAATGAACCAATACCATTAATTTTAGGAGTAAATACAGTCCTAGAACGAGACTTCTGGGGTCTGCTCTTCACTTAGGTACACGCAGAAATTCACACGAATGCTAATAAGGGCTGCAGAGACAGTTTAGCTGTGATCCGTTACATACATCTATACCTCTTCAAATTTACCTACAGAGCTGTAGTTATTTGTCCTGTGGCCTTTACATGATAAGAAGCCATTGATGACCAAGTGAAAATACCATCTTTGATCTTCAGTTTGCAGTGTCTTTCATTACAGACCTAGCACCAACAGGATTGCTGGCAACCATGGTGTACAGCCTCTCTGAGGAGTTGTTTGCAAAAACAGGTGTCTTGGAGGGAGGTCAAGCTGTTATCAATGGACAGAGCCTTCCAAAGTGGTGGCTTAGACACCAGAAATGTTCTGCTTTCTTATCGCTTGATCCTTGTTTTGGCTCCATCCTGCTACATTCCCTTTGCTGATGTCAGCTTCGTTGTTATCATCAAGCTTTAAAGGCATTTGACTAAGAAATATGAATGTTGCAATTAACATTGATTTGTGTGTATTCTTCTTTGCAAAGACGAAGTAATTTCACAGTTGTCTCAGGACATGGAATTTTTAGATGATCATTTTAACCTCAGCCTACCAAGCAGTGGTTTATAAGCTGTGAAACATTATCAGGCTGGAATGGAGTTACCCGTTATTTTGCTCAAAAACAGAAGCAGCCATCCCCACATACGATTGTTTCTTTTAGCTATTAATTCTATTAGCATACATCTTGGTTATAGTGTTAACATTGTGTGACACAAAGTGTTATCCAGAATTAATGAGCAACTCAAATCTAGGCAGTCATGATTTTCATTTCTGGGTGGCTGTTTCTTCCTTTATTTCTATTTTGTGAAATTTGAAAGGAGAAAGAAAATTATGGCCTCTGGCCACCAGCTTTACTTTTTGCTTTTCTACTTGTTTTCCTTATTGAAATGTTCAACTTTGTATCTATGAAGCCATAAGGTTCTGCACATAAAGGAATCCATCCTGAAATCAGCTCCATATGGACAGACCATATGCGCACACTGAGTCCCACTGAAGTAAACTATGGTTGGCATTTCTTATTTCTGCTATAGTAACATGCGTGTGTCCCTAACCATGGACCCTGTTGTGCCAGGCACTGTACAGACAGAGAGAAAAACTTAATCTTAGTGCCACCAGACAGACCATCACAGTACAGACAGGATGAATGCTGCAAACCTTAATGGCGGCAGACTAGATTGTTAAATGGTACGTATCGGTATTACTCTGTCAGATTTAACAAAATCATCATATTTCTATAATTCCATTTAATGTGAAACCTTCAAGAAGAGGTCATTCTCATTTCCTTTCCGGGTATAAATCACAAGCGGTCTTTCCTGCTGGCTAAGAGGTAGCACATATGTGTGTGAAGATGCGAATGAGCCATCGTTTTGTACTCCGAGGCAAGTGTGAAATAAAGGGTAAAGTGAACTTGTAGCGCATTAATAATCTTGCAGGGGCTCATTCTTTTTTGAAATTTGAGGTTTTGTTACTATGCAGTAAACATGTCTATGTGGAAAGGCAGAGTAACATATCCATTTCCATACAAATTTATGCCTAATAGTGCTTTGCAGACGTTCCCCTCTTAGGAAAATCTTGTGTAATGACACCAGAATCAAACCAAAGGTTTATTTTCCAAAAGCTACGTTTTCATGGCAAATATTTACATGTAAGAGATGGACAGAGTGATGCTGATCCACAGAACAAAGGTAAGGACATGCTTGTCTGTCTCAGGAATGTTATAGAGCTGGCTCTTCAGGGAGAAAGAAAAAAGGATGGAAAGGCAGTTGTACGTACATACTTTGTGATTGGCAAAGCAGCACAAGATTTCACGATCAAGCTCTTTCCAAGTAGGTCACAATTATATTACAAGCTGCTTGCATGAAAAACAACGCGGGTAAAAATCTGGAAACTGAAGATTAAAAATAAGATGCAAAACCTTAAGAGTTACGATAATGCCCCATTAAACCATTTATCTAGGACTGTGGTGAATTCTCTATTATTTAAAGTCTTTAAATCAAGTTTAGAAGGCTTTCAGGAAGAGATGCTCTTGCTTAATCCAGAGTTATGGGCTTTGCTTACAGAATTTCTGGGTGAAAGTCTCTGACCTGTACTATGCAAGCAGTCAGGTTAGATGATCATAATGGTCCCTTCTGGCCTTAAAATCTATCAATTTATTAGGCAACCCGCTGTAATGCTGAGATGCAGAGGCAATTTACATCAAGATCTGAAGAGCACTTAAATTAATTGTTTCATTAAAATCCATTTGAATGCTTTTACATCTTGATGCATGCTGCTTCTGGGTGCCTCGCAGATTTGATTAGGAGATCTTCAGCCCCACAGAACCTATTACGATTGCCTGGCCTGACTGGTGCATTCTGCCAGCCGTAACAGAGTGCTCCTGGGGAACTGGTGCGCTAAGGAGCCCTGACATCACGTCTAGTGCCCGTGGGTGGTTCTCTGGCTACCGCTAGGAGGTGCTTCCCAGTGGCCCCGCTCATTACTCTTGTTGACATCATGAAGAACGAGTTCAGCACTGTGTGGGAGCGTATTTCAGCTCTTTCGTACACCTACAGCCTTATGCCAAAAATAAGATGCAATCATTTGTTTCCTAGGTGATAACTGCACCGAGCATGCGTGGTCCTGGCTGCCTCTGAAATGGTGAAGTATGTTATCAGCCTTCCTTGTAGTGCTTTTGAGGCAACGTATCAAACAGCTTTTACTGCAGAACAAATGGCTTGTTGATTATGTACACATGGGGGAAAAAAATACATTGAAGTTTACATCTCAGTGCTCGTTCTGGGCAAAAGTAATGTTATTCTGTTTGCTTGGTTTTTCTGTGGTAAGTGAAAAGAAGGAGCAAGAAATGTCAGTTCCTAGGTTGCTAAATAGTAGAGGACCTTTTAGATGTTCCTTCTTGGTAGTCTGTCTGAATCAGTGTCTGTACGAAGGTGCAGAAATTCTAGTTCCAGCCTTGTTTTCCTCATCAAAGCACAGAACCATCCAAATGTGTTTCCTGTCTCTGGTCTATCTGAATGCCAAAAGTCCATCAAGATATTTGTTTTACACTACTGTCCTTTGCAGGAGACAGTGAAGGGTAATGGAAGTGTGAACAGACTTTTACTGTTCTGCTAGATTTTTTTTCAGTTCATTT
The DNA here is from genome assembly GCA_035590275.1 of Ibycter americanus. NCBI lineage: Eukaryota > Metazoa > Chordata > Aves > Falconiformes > Falconidae > Ibycter > Ibycter americanus. Next base: position 9,456,541 of record JAVJGI010000014.1, on the reverse strand, counting down.
ATTTCCAATATTTGAAATGTCTGCAAGTTTTGAGAATATGCAGAGAGTTTCTGGATTTTTGAAAGGCTGGATTTCATTTCATTAATTTTTCTTTACTATTGCTATCTATATAGGGGTTTATTTCAAAATGCAGTATTTTATTGGAAACTCCATTTAAACCTTTTCTTGTTAGAAATTCTTGACTTCTTTCACATCATGCCCACTGAGGAGACAATCAGCAATGACTCTTGCTGTGTATTCTACTCCAATGAAAGCAAACATTTAAGTAAAATTAATAATATCCCCTTTTTTCTGAGTAATCCTAAGCATCATGGACAAACTGATGGGATTTCACTATACAGGCATTTTTATAGTCTTAATTTGGGAAGATGAAGTTTGCTGATTTAATTTATGGACATTTTCATCCTGATTATAAGCAAGAGTCTATTGCAAAAGTTTCATGCTTTCTTGTCTGGCTGCTGTCTAGGTTTAGATGAAGGCTGGAGCAATCTCTGTGCTATACCCTTGACTGGTAAAGTGAGGTGGAATTAACAGTTCTACAAAACGAAGATGTGCTTACTGCTCCTTCCTCTTGATATCTGTAGGGACTGTTATTTGTACTTGCCACATAAGAAGTGTGTATGTTTGGGGGGGTTTCTTTGAGGATCCATTTGAACATTTTGCATTTTGTACTTTCTTTGTAAATTGATAGCAGCACACTCCCCCCCCCTACTCCCCCCTCCAAAAAAAACCCCAAAAAACCACCAAACCAAAATTGGAAGATTGATGCTCAACTTCTCCACGAAAATCAGAGAATTGACGTGAAACTGAGGGAAAGGCAAGCTCTAAAATACGTGGAGCTAACTATTTCTCATCTTGTTTTTCTACTTCAATCAAAATCCTGATCATTTTAACAGGTTCAGGAGAAGGTCACACAGCAAGATGATAATCTGCAGAGTTTTCAAATGGTAGCAAACCCATAAAACTTGATTTACATGGACAGTTGTGATATTAAAACCCTGGAGGACTGCAGTTTACCGGACTGCAACAGAGCAAAGTTCGGTGGCTTAGAAGGCATAATTTTTGAAAAGAGAATGTGGTTTGTTAAATTACATTTTGGTATTGCATCTTGGTATGAACAGAGTTGAAAAAATAATGAATCTATGTCACAAAAGCCCAAAGTGAGGTCTGGTGAATACTGCCTATCACATCCATTGACCTGATAGCATGCTTACATACCATGCTGAATTGTAAGGACACAGCACTGAATATGTAGATGGTTAAGGTGATTCTTGTGATTTTCCTAATGTTATATTAAAACTCTCTTATCTGTTCCAGAAACAATTTTTGAATAATTTGCTTCTGGCTACAGGAGTAATTTGTCTTCTGTCAACACACGCAACAAACTTCTTGTCATTGGAAAGATTTTCTTGAATGTGATAGCAAAGAAAATACGGCAAGGTACATTCTCTAAATCTTTAAATTAGCAAATCATTTCCAAATTGATTATACTCTTTGAGTTGTTTCACAGTCTTCCTCCACACTTAACTCCTGTTCTTGAGATTAATTTCTTGACTGAAATTATTAAGGGTATTTCTAGAGAATTCTAGAGAATTCGAGGTGTCCTCTTGTTGCTGAAAGAATAATGCCAGTAGTGTCAATCTCAAAGACAGGCTGCAAATTCTTTGTGTACAAAACTGGGGCGGCGGTGGGGAGGGGAATGTAGGCTGATATGTCTTGTGCAATTGATTCCCTCATTGTATCAGCAAAGCTTTTACATCCTTGGTTTCAAAGATGTTAAACTCCATGTAAGCAAAATTATGTTGCTTTATTTGTAAACAAAAGAACAGCCTCAAGAAATCAGAATTAGTACCGGTATTTCTAAAAAGCCTGGCAAACTGAAGCCCTTTACTGGGAAAATGTTAACATCACCTCAGAAGGAACTGTCTGCTCAGACATGGCCCTAACAAAATAATTGACCACATTATGAGCATTTTGTTTCTCTCCCTCTATAGTGGTTGATAGACCAGCGGATAAAACAAAGGTTTGGGGCTAGTTTATGTATGAACTTTGACTTGGTGAGTGAGAGTTGTGGGTTGATTCTTCTTTTCTGTACAGCACAAGGTTGTATTTCTGTTTAAAACAATACCTCTTCGCCTTTCTTGCGGTAGCATATGCATAGATACCACTACATTTTTGGCATTACATATAACCACTGGTCTTCTCCTTTGTTGCATCCTCCAGCCACTGGAGAGATGAAGCTGTTTCTCTGTCTTAGTTCTGCCCTTTATTTCATTTTGTTTCTATTTATGTTCTTTATTCAGTGGGTACTGGCTCAGGATCAATCAAGAAACTATTCACCTATATAAAAATAAGTATTTTTCTGTCTTAGTGCAGGCTTTGGATATTATATAATTTAACCAGGCTCATGTTCCTCTCACTCCAGCTTCACATCAGGTAAGTAGGGAATGACAGATTTTGACTACTTCCTTCCTCATATATATGTATATATTTTTTTCTTTCTTTCTTTCATAAAGAAACCACTGCTTTTAAGAAAAGTGTGGGAAGCAGGGAAGGCAAACGTTTGGCCTCTCTAGTGATCTACTAGAAACATGGGGAAGTTACTGCAGTTTTCTAATGACAGTGTAGTGGCTCTGTATTGATACTTTTAGCTGGGGAAAAAAAAGACTGATTTTTTCTACCAAAACCCAGATTGAGCGAGGTGGGTTTTATTGTTCTCTTATTCATTCTTTACCGTTTTTTACTTCTACTTCCCTCAGAGATGATCCAAGTGCTCATCCATCAGGCCTTCTTCAGAGATAGAATTCTAACCAAACATTTTTTTCATGTATTTCTTTTTTTCATCTGATTTAAGTCTGAAATTATGTCTCAGAACTTCTTGGGGCCACAGTGGGATTTTTCACATGGCTTCCTAAGGTCAGAATTCTCATTGGGAATCTCAGTGGGGCTGCACTGTGATAGGCGTTACTGTTAGCTCTGTGCTGTGGGAGTAGCTGCATTAGAAATATGTACAATAGGGTAGGTTTGACAAATGAATAGCGCAGAGTGTTCTTGAGCACACCACGTCTCTGAGCTGCTTTAATGCACAGCCTAATGTTTAAGCACAGAAAAAGTGGAGAAGTGAACATTTAAGCTTCATATTCAGCTAGTGGCCTGCACTGGGGAAAAACCAGACAGTTGTTCCTCTCACTCCTCAAAAATAAGTTTATACCTGGGTCTTGGCAATTACTTACCCAGACAGCTTTTTAAATGTTGGGTTTGCTTTTTAAAGAAAATCACGGCATGTGTTCATCCCACCCAATTATAAGAGTTCATAAGACAGGTATCTGCTCCTCAATTAGTTAGTCTTGCTTCCATAAATTAGTCAATCTTAAGTTAAATTCACTTGAAGACTTCTTAGGGATGACACTAATTGCATCACCAAAGTACCAGTTCCTCTCCATTGACTGGTGCAGTTGAGAGAAGTCTCACGACCGCTAACCCTTGTTCTTGCAAGGAACTTCAACTGACCAGCTTCAACGGAAACAGTCTAGGAGGTTTCTGGAGGGTGTGTGGAAAGTAATTTCCTGACACAGCTGGTGAGGGAGCCAGTTAGGGAAGGTGCCTCCTTGGACTTGTTTTTTGTGAACAGAGAAGAACTTGTGGGTGATGTGATAGCTGGAGTCCCTCTTGGGCACAGCGATCACGAAATGACACAGTTTTCTGTCCTTGGAGAAGTAAGGAAGTGGGTCAACAGAACCACTACCTTGGACTTCTGGAGGGCAGACTTTGGCATGTTTAGGAGCCTGGTTGACAGAGATCCTTGGGAAGCAGCCCTGAATGGCCAAGGAGCCCAGGAAGGCTGGGCATGCTTCAAGAAGGAAGTCCTAAAGGCACAGGAGCAGACTGTCCCTATGTGCTGAAAGACAAGCCAGCAGGGCAGAAAATTGGCCTGGCTGAACAGGGAGCTTTGCGTGAAACTGAGGAAAACCAGGAGAGTTTATGGCCTTTGGAAGAAGGGGCAGGCCACTCAGGAGGGCCAAAACCTGGTGATGCCTTAGTCTGGCTACAGAGGTAAAAGACAATAAAAAAATGTTGCTATAAATACATTAACAACAAAAGGATGGCTAAGGAGAATCTCCACTGTTTATTGGATGTGGCGGGAAACGTAATGACAAAGGATGAGGAAAACGCTGAGGTAATTAATGTCTTCTTTGTCTCAGTCTTAAACAGTAAGACCAGTTTTCTCTGGTACCCGCCCGCCTGAGCTAGAAGACAGGGACAGGGAGCAGAATGAAGCCCCCATAATCCAAGGGGAAATGATCAGCAACCTGCCACCCCACTTAGACGCACACAGGTCTCTGGAGCTGAATGGGATTCACCCAAGTTTACTGAAGGAGCTGGCAGAGGTGCTTGCCCAGCCACTCCCCATCATTTACCAGCAGTCCTGGCTAACCAGGGAGGTGCCAGTTGACTGGAAGTGAGCCAGTGTGATGCCCATCTACAAGAAGGGCAGGAAGGAGGATCTAGGGAACTACAGGCCTGTCAGCCTGACCTCAGTGCCAGGGAAGGTTATGGAGCAGATCACCCTGAGCACCATCACGTGGCATGTACAGGAGAGCAGGCAATCACATCCAGCCAGCATGGGTTTATGAAAGGCAGGTCCTGCTTGATTAACCTGATCTCCTTCTAAGACACAGTGGCCCACTTAGTGGATGTTGCCTACTTAGAGTTCAGTAAAGCCTTTGACACCATTTCCCACAGCATTCTCCTGGAGAAACTGGCTGCTCATGACTTGGACTGGTATGCTCTTTGATGGGTAAAAAACTGGCTGGATGGCTGGGCCCAAAGAGTTGCGATGAATGGAGATAAATCCAGTTGGTAGTCGGACACAGGTGGTGTTCCCCAGGGCTCAGGATTGAGGCCAGTCCTGTTTGATGTCTTTATCAATGATCTGAATGAGGGGATTGAGTGCACCCTCAGGAAGTTTGCAGATGACACGACATTGAGGGGGGAGTGTTGATCTGCTCAAGGGCAAGAAGACTCTACAGAGGGATCTGGACAAGCTGGATCAATGGGCCGAGGTCAGTTGTATGAGGTTCAACAAGGCTCAGGGCTGGGTCCTGCACTTGGGTCACACCAACCCCACGCAGCGCTACGGGCTGGGGGCAGAGTGGCTGGGAAGATGCCCAGTGGGAAAGGGCCTTGGGCAGCTGGTTGACAGCTGGCTGAATGTGAGCCAGCAGTGTGCCCAGGTGGCCAAGAAGGCCAACAGCATCCTGGCTTGTATCAGCAACAGTGTGGCCAGCAGGACATGGAAAGGGATCATCCCCTTGTACTCGGCACTGGTGAGGCCGCACCTCAAACACTGGGTTCAGTTCTGGGCCCCTCACTGCAAGAAAGATATTGAGGTGCTGGAGCGTGTCCAGAGAAGGGCAACGGAGCCGGGGAAGGGTCTGGAGCACAAGTCTTATGAGGAGTGGCTGAAGGAATGGGGGTTGTTTAGCCTGGAGAAAAGGAGGCTCAGGGGGACCTCATCGCTCTCTACAGCTGCCTGGAAGGAGGTTGTAGCAACATGGGGGCAAGTCTCTTCTCCCATGTAACAAGTGATAGGACAGGAGGAAACAGCCTCAAGTTGCAGCATGGGGGGTTTGGGTGGGATATTAGGAAAAATCTCTTCACTGGAAAGGTTGTCAAGCATTGGAAGACGCTGTTGAGGGAAGTGGTTGAATCACAACCCCTGGAGGTGTTTAAAACGTGTAAATGCAGTGCTTAGGGACATGGACTTGGCAGTGCTAGGTTAACAGTTGGAGTTGATGGTCTTAAAGCTCTTTTCCAATCTAAACAGTTCAATGGCTCTGTGGTTCTATGATGCTATGATTATGAAGAGAGTATAGATGACCAGAGGTGGATATCCTATTACAGTATTCTGTGTCTGATAAGGAGTGTTCCATTGTGTACCCACTCTCAATACCTAAGCCGTACACACTTGACCATTATTGGAAATTATTTTTTTCCATCAGCAGTGAGATTATTCAGGCAGCACACTACCATGGCACAACTATTTTGACCTTGAATGAAGAAGCCAGAAGAGATACTGGGGAAGCCCTAAGTGTAAATGGAATATGACTGTTCAGCTGTGGTTTTGTCTTAATAAGGCAGCCCTTGACATCAAGTGCCATATAGCATCCAACAATCAAACTGCTTTTCTTTTAGTTGTATTTTCTTTTAGTAGGCATTGGTAGTCAAAGGAAAGAAAAAAATATTTCTTTTTTTATAAGGAAAGGTTGGCTATTGTGAGAAACATGCAGTTTGACAAAGCAAACGTTGAGTGTTTGTGTACCTAGGTTTAGCTAAGGAAAAAGAGAACAATATGTAAGTGAACTGCATTTGGTATTTAACTATACTTCAAATTTTCTTCATTGACCTCTTCCATTTCTGGAATGAAAAAAGCCCATTTCAAAAACACAGGAGATTGCTCGGTCCTTGAAGTCATGCCAATAAAAAATTGAGGTGCACCTGCTTCTTCAATGGGCCATGAAAAAAACTTAATTTGATAGAAACTGTAAATTTGTGAAAAATCGCCATTCTCATTGCTGGGTCTCAAAAAAGTAGTCATCTTCAAAATACAAAGACCTTTTTGCCAACTTAGTGTTCCTATGGTAACTGCAGTAATTGTTTACCTAGGAAAGCAATACTGGAGATTTATAATTTAAAGCTATATACCAAACATAGTACCTTTTGGTTACTGCTGGCCTTAGTTCACTTTTTCTCTCTTTTTGGTCTACTACTGGAAGGACTGAAATGATTCTGTGCCTATGACTCCTGCCACTTTTACAGATCCTTCCCAGCTGACATATTGCACAGAAAGAGCTACAAGCAAGGAGACAGAGCTGGCTCCAAGTCACATTTGGTGGTAGGTGGATTGCCAGCCAGCCACGTGCTGGTGTGTCTGTGTTACTGTTGGAGCAAGGTTGTTCTGTTCTATGTGTTTCCCAGTCTTTTGCCAACCTCCTTTGTTCATGGAGGGAACAGGAATCAGATCACAGTGTCAGCAGGAGGAATCAGCTGGCTAAGAATAGCTAAAATAACAGCGTTCCAGCTGAAATGCACCAGTGGAGTGGCTAGTCTGCAGCACTGCAGTGATGTTTTGCCACTTTCATTTGGAGGACAGTTTTGTTCAGGTGAAATTCATCATATTTATACTCTGTTTCCATGCAGAGTAGTCCTGAGGGTGGCTTTCCAACCAAAAGGCAGTTGTCCACAATGGCCAATGACCAGCTGGAGTGCGTGGAGCTCAGCCCGGGGATGGATGAGGAACCAACCAAGAGCTTACGGGTCAGGATTAAAAGGAGGGGAGGGACAGGTGACATTACAGTGGGGGTCTGCTACAGGACACCTGATCAGGAAGACTGAGTGGATGAGGCCCTCTACAGACAGCTGTTCAACATCTTTGTTGGCAACATGGACACTGGGATCAAATGCATCGTCAGCAAGTTTGACAATGACACCAAGCTGTGTGGTGCAGTTGACACGATGGAGGGAAGGGATGCCATCCAGAGGGACCTTGACAGGCTTGAGAGGCAGGCCTGTGTGAACCTCAAGGAGTTCAACGAGGCCAAGTGCAAGGTCCTGCATGTGGGTCAGGACAATCCCAAGTACAAATACAAGCTAGGCAGAGAATCGATTGAGTGCAGCGACTGATGGATTGATGAGGGGAAGGACTTGGGAGTGTTGGTGGACAAGAAGCTCAACATGACCTGGAAATGTGCATTTGCAGCTTAGAAAGCCAACCGTATCCTGGGCCACATCAAAAGCAGCGTGGCCAGCAGGTCGAGGGAGGGGATTCTCCCCACTTACGCCACTCTCATGAGACCCCACCTGCAGTGCTGCATCCAGCTCTGGGGCCCCCAGCAGGAGAAGGACATGGACCTGTTGGAGTGAGTCCAGAGGAGGGCCGTGAAGATGATCAGAGAATGGAGCACATCTCCTATGGAGACAGGCTGAGAGAGCTGGGGTTGTTCAGCCTGGAGAAGAGAAGGCTCCAGGGAGACCTCATAGCTGCCTGCCAGTGCCTAAAGGGGCTGACAAGGAATGTAGTGGTAGGACAAGGAAGAACGGCCTTAAACTGAAAGGGGGTAGATTTAGATCAGATATAAGGAAGAATTTTTTTACAGTGAGGGGGCAGAGACACTGGCACAGGTTGCCCAGAGAAGCTGTGGGTGCCCCATCACTCAAAGTGTTCAAGGCCAGACTGGATGGGGCTCTGAGCAACCTGGTCTCGTGGAAGGTGTCCCTACCCATGGCAGGGGTGTTGGAACTAGATGAACTTTAAGGTCCCTTCCAACCCAAACTATTTTATGACTCTATGAATTAAATGGATTTGTAAGAATGTTTTATACATCTGATATTAATATGTCTCATTAGAGCAAGGTCTAGATCCTAGAATGAGTAAAGTTCTCATGGAAGAATCTGTTTTGTAGCTAGGAACTTCTCTGCCTTGTATTCACATGAAACAATAAGAGTGGCACAGATCTGATCTCACTTTGGGTAGATTTGGGGACTTCACAACTTAATGCCATCCCCATCACCTCCCTGCTGTTCAGAAGAAGATGTTAATCTGGCGGGCAGACATAAGCAGAGGCAAGTTCAAATCCCAAAAGGAACCTACCACCTGAGTTTCATCCAGTCAATACTCTACTCTCGGTGCAGAGAGAAGACAGTGTATCACACAGCAGCATAATCGGAGGTTTCATTCTTTCAGCCTTCATTACAAACGCTGCCCCACTCAGATCAGAACTCAGTGAGTAGAAATAGGAGCACCAGTATCAGATATTGAATGATATGAGAGCACTAAACCACTTTCCACAGCACAGAAAAAAACAGTCTCAGGAAGGCATGGCATTCCCTTAGAAGCTTAGTGTTATTTAATTTTTAATTTTTTTTTTAATGTAGAGTCATGCATTTCTACAAATTTCAACAGGGGGGTCTGTCTATGCCCCAGGCACTCCTTTCAATGTGTGCACACTGATTGCATTAAACTAAGTTCTTCACACATCAGTTTTGAGTCACTTGTCAAGTGAGCTGGAAGTCTTTGGTAGAAAAAAGTGATAGGAACTGCATAGGAGAAAGTAGCTGGACACAAAATACACACATACTTAAAGATATTGAAAATAACAGAGGAAACAAGAAGAAATCACATAAATGTAATTCTTTTTTATTAATTTTACTAAACTGAATATGCTTATAACAATTGAAATAACATCATTGTGACCTTGAATAATAGGAATAATACCTTTATTTATAAAGGTAAAATATAAGTCGAATTTCCTCAACTGGAGTTACTGATCCTGAATACTCCTACTAATAAGAATCAGAGTTGCAATGCTGCAAAAGTTCTACTTACCCATTTTGGCAAGTATAACCACTTTAGACATGAAATTCACTTTCTGGAAAGAACAAAGAAGGAATTACAGGGAGGGCACACAGAACAATTCACTAGACTAAATTCAACGATTTTGTGTTTTGTATTCAGTTGCCCTTCAAAATGGTTTCATTCTCCTAAAATAATTTATTGTGGGCAAATCTGAGGGCTTCTGTATTCTACAATTTTTTATCCACATCTGATGAACCCCATTACTCACATAAATCTCCATACATATGTATGAGTTTGTGTTTCCCTTTCATGCTCTTCTTGCAAGTGTCTTCCTCAGAGCTCTGTATTCTGTCTTCCTCTCTGATGTCCTGTTTTCCACTGAGAAGCACAAAGGCCAGACCAACGGATAGTTTACAGACACCTCTAGTCATACATTCCAAATCTAAACCTATGGCAAGAATCCTTACCCAGGGACTGCATGATGTTGGAGTTTCACAGCTAGGTTCAGTTTGGGATTCCTGAGTTTTCCCAGTTACTAAGAGCTGAGTAGCTTCCTTGCATAAAACTAGAACAGTCTTGGAAGTGTTGGGCATTTCAGTGCCTCCTTTACACCTATGCACAACCAGGAATAAAAAAAATTAGTCACAGATTCCTGAAAAGCACACTGGTACAATATAGATATTACTATGAGGAATAAGTACACTTTGGAATCTATGAAGAGAAGTGGGCACAACTTAATGCCTCTTTCTTTGTCATCCTAAACAAAATATTGAAGATAGATCGTATGAATTGCACCCTACAAAAGACAATTTCCCTGTATTCACTCTGAAGAGGACACAAAGTTTACATAAAACTCTCTACAAAGTAGACATATAAGTCAGTCCCTTGCATTCCTCAAGGTTGGAAGGACAACACCAACTAAAGATTCTGAGAGTAGCACCTTTATTACACCCTGGAGGCTACAGTTTTCTTTTAAAATGTGTTGTATAGCATACTATAGCACCTTTCTAGTCTCCTGTATAAAAGACATGACATCAGGGTATTTGCCTGGAAAGCAAGAATAATTGTCTTGACTTTAATTGTGATGAACTATAAGCATATTAGATTGTTCCCACCTTGCTCCATCTCCTCCATCTTGTCTAGTAGGGAGTAAATATTGTATATGTATATATATGCATACAAGTACATCATATATATATATTATTTTTTTTTTTTTTTTATCTTGTATTACAGATTAGGTTGTAAGAAAACAGGCACTTGGCTCACCTGGGCCAGTGGAATATCACCTTCTTGTCCACACTCTGTCTTTGATTGTGTTGCCTGCGTCCCACAGGTTTTACTCATTTTGGAACTGAGGATAATCCAAATTAGTATTCCCTTAGCCTTGTTATTTTCAGTCTTAAAGTAGTAGAGTGGTTAGCAAGGTCTTTGGAGATATGATCATACCTGTGGATTGATTCATACTCTTTTTACCCCTGCAATTTTCTGTATGCGTGATCCTCTCAGAGTGCAGATTCAGAACATGTTCAGCCTTGCCCAATGTGTATCTATAGGTGTTACTGCCACAGAAGTAATGACTGTTACCAATACCGGGTTTATAAAATGTATTCATTATGTCTCCTTATTCAGGTACTGGTTTATGTATTTTTTACGGATGCTGTTGCAAACAGGTACAGGAAGCTTTCATTTTATTTACTTTAAAAATAGTGTCAAAATAAGAGGGGAAATTTCCCGGTAGGGGAAAAATAATCTACCCTCAGTGAAGAAGACAGTGACTAATTTTATGGGTCTGTAAAATGGTTGAGAATGATGGGAAGGGAGGAGGGGAGAAAGGGGGAGAAAAAGAGCAAAGGAAAAGAGCCTTTTATATATCTGTATTTATTGGGACCCTGTTTAAAAGGTCAATGAGAGGCATTAGGAATGTAAGTGCCATGGCCACCCCCATCCATTCTGTTTGCCTCCTATAATCTTTGATCCAGCTGCTCCAAACATCTGGCACAGTGAACTCTGACTCTGGGCTCTGATTCACGAGGAGTCCTTGGGGATGTGTGTGTAGGAGCTGCTTTGTATCCACCGTGGCTGCATCCACACTACTTTGCGTGTCCTGCTTGTGTGGGGATCGTCTGCCTCATCTGCTGTGGGTCACCCACCATCCTGCCAGCCAGCTGGCTGTCTCTGCTGCCAGTGAGATGTGGCTGCTTTCTGACTCCCTCATCATACACACAATCCCTGGGGAGGGCAGAGAACTGCTGTGACAGCCCACCAAAGCCATGGCACCTCCCCTCTCCCCAGACCTCTCCGACTTTGCTTCCTTCCAGGGCCCCTGTTCACAGTAATACTGCTTCGCCTTCGGTCTCACCTTAAACTTCTACAGACACATCCCTCCCCTCTTTCCTCCAGCCTGTGCTTTCTCTATACAAATATCTGTCCCTTCTTTTTCTCTGTCTCCTGCCTCCCGACCTTCCAGTAATTTCACACCCCATGGTTAACAGGAAAGGTAATGTCTGAGGGGACCGAGGGTGTGAGGAGGAAGAGGAAGGATGCTCCCTACCCACCACCCCACCAGGGCAGTGACAGGTATGGGGAAGCCCTTGGCAACTAGTGGTCTCTCCACTCTCATGTAACCTACCTCCATTCCTTCAAGCACCAGCTCAGAGGCTCCTGGAGCTGAACAGATGGAACAAACAGTGAGAGCCACACATGCACACATTCACAGTGCCCTCTGTTTTAAGGACTAGGCTCTGCCAGACCTTCAGCAACTGGAGGAGCCAGGAGAGCTGGAGAATGATGTGAAGCAGGTGTCAGCCGGTGGGCTGCCAGCAAGTCCCAGGCTGGAACTGAAGGAGGATGTGAAGGAGAAAGAGGCCAGGCTCCACACCTGGTAAGGACATATGGGATCCCTACCCTTCACCCTCTGGGACAAAAGTCAAGCTGGTAATCTGGTGGAAGAGAAAGCCGTAAAGAGATCACAGAGGTTTAGGAGCATGGATAAAGCCACAGCAAGACTGTCCTCTTCCTCTGTTCCTCAACAACTTCATCAAAGTTACCTCAGATGGGCAGAGGTGCGGAGAAGGACATGATTCAGGTTGGATGTAGCAATGCAGTTACCCTGGGGGAGCCACATCAAGCAGCAGCTAGGATTTGGGTCATTCAGTAGTCGTTGTTGTTTTGTTTTTTTTTTTAAAAAAAAAAAAAAAAAAAAAAAGATAATATTTTAATAAGCAACCCAAAGCGGGGGGAACCAGCAGGGAGTGCAGGCTGTGGAGCAGCAGCAGAGAAGGGCTGTTAATTCTCGAAAATGGATGCACGGGCTAATCCTCCCCTACAAATACAGCCTGGTAAATGGTTGGACCCAGCAGCCTTTTAAATGCCAGATCAGCTCTTACTTAAATGGCATTTGGTTTATTATTTATTTATATTAATTTTATTTATTTATTTATTTATTTACCAAGGGTAGCACTGAACGAAGAGACCATCTCTGCCTGGTGTTGTGTTGCGATGGTTCCGTGCCTGTTGTTCTTGCTGCTGCAGTGAGGAGTGCGGGGAGGTGTTAAGTTTGTCAGGGCTCAGGCTACCTAGGACCCCTCCTATCCAACCCGCCTCCCCACCCCCCACCCCCAACCCCCA
>JAVJGI010000014.1:9421623-9435112 GCA_035590275.1 Ibycter americanus | reverse complement strand
GCACTGGCACAGGTTGCCCAGAGCAGCTGTGGGTGCCCCATCCCTGGCAGTGCTCAAGGCCAGGCTGGATGGGGCTTTGAGCAACCTGGTCTAGTGGAAGGTCCCTGCCCATGGCAGGGGGTTGGGACTAGATGATCTTTAAGGTCCCTTCCAACCCAAACCATTCTATGATTCTAGCATCAAGCAGAAAAGTGGTTTTAGCTTTTCCTGTCTCATCCTCAGAATCAGGAAGGTTTTCACTCTGACATTGTACTGAATGACCTAGCTGTGAGGGGTAAATTCAAGATTAAAGTACTGCTTGATTTTCAACCTGGAAGAAACAGAGGCAGATTTTCTATGCCATGGGTTTCTTTTACTTTACAGCATCTGAGTATTGTTAGAGTCATGGTTAATGGATTAGAAATGATTGGTAGGTCTGAAACATATGGAGGTGATTTTTTTTTATTATTATTACATCAAAAGATTTCTGTCAATAAAACTGAGGTCAGACTCTGTCCCAGAATTTTGCAGTTGTTTTGTGAGTAATGAAACTGGGCATGTGGTTCACTACGTAGCTCAGCTTCTTCCTAGAGTTAAGAGCGTACTTAACTTTCTGTACTATCAATGTATTCACTGGCAGGTGTAGAGAAATAGATGATACTTTAATGTGCTCAGGGATCAAGAACTGGACAAACTACTTTTTAAGCACTATGTTTAAAACCAGAAGCATCCTGCTGCAAATCCACTGTTAGGTACTGAACATTTGCAAGTAGATTTTCACGTTCCATTAACCACAGCCTGAGATATGAATCCTTTGCTGATTCTCTCTCTCTCTCTTGGTTTTTTAATCCTTCATCAACACTAAAGCCGAGTGCAGATTGCATTGCAGACTATCAGCAAACATAGCAGATCAAATATTTTAGGCACTAACACATCTGTATAGTCTGTGTTGACTTCTTTCTACCAGCGAAGTCTGTATAGTTGTCTACAGTACCAGGATTTGTCGAGTTGCTTGTTGGCAATTTTTGATTTAAGGATATAGAAAAATGAAAATAATTTCACTGCTTTGTTGTTTTAGAATTGTTGTTCCTCTGCTGAAACATTCGTTGCTTAAAGCAAATATTAATATCAAAATCAATTATCTTAATCCTAACTTATTTTAAAAGTTAATTTGTTTCACGTTATCTCTTACAAAGAAAAAACAGATTTACAGATTTGAAGAATCAGATTCTGCATTCCTTAGAATATTTCAAGAACAGCTCTGTTGGTCAACAGCAGTTTCCTAGTGCTGTAATTGATAACATAGTACAGCCCAAGGTAAAATTGTTTGACCTATGCATTTGTGATATAGAAAGTGTCTGAAAGTGAAGGGCATTATTTTCGAAGACACACATTAGAAAGGCCACATCTTTCTTCTATGGAATTAAATACTTGCCCGTCTTTTGTGCTTTTGAAAATATTTCCCAAAAGAATTTTGAAACGAGTGTTAAGGAGAAAGATACTGATATATACCAGCACAAGCACAAGCCTAAGATTATGAAACACTGAAGTACAATGAAGTTTTCCAGCTTGAAAATGACAGAAGCAAGTTTATACAGGAGACAATGTATTACAGTCACTGACGGCAGTAGGAATAGGCGCAATTTTAGAACAGATTATAAAGCTGACTTTATAACTAATTTTAAAGCTCTTTCTCTTTTTTATTCATTTTTTAAGGTTATGAGGATTATGATCACATGTGCAGCTCTGCATAGCTGTCCACTCAGAGATGATGGTGACTTCTTAGAGAATACACACAAACTCCCAGTTAACCATCAGCATAGTGCTCCTTTTATCCGAAAGATTTGATAACTGCTTTTCACCAGCTCTCCGGTTTTGTTCCATCATGTTGTCTCTACCAGCCTAAACCATTTCCTAAAATGGTCCTTTTTCTGTTCCTTGCAATCCTGTTATTGAAGGAAGATGTCTGTGGGAACTTCGGGCTTCTGGTTTCAGCACAGGCGAATGAGAGGAGGGTGGTTGCGCACATGCCTGGTGATATTATCATTGGAGCTCTATTCTCTGTCCACCATCAACCAACTGTCGACAAGGTTCATGAGAGGAAATGTGGAGAGGTAAGAGAGCAGTATGGCATTCAGAGAGTGGAGGCGATGCTACATACCCTTGACAGAATTAATTTGGACCCCACACTGTTGCCAAACATAACACTAGGATGTGAAATAAGGGACTCCTGCTGGCATTCTGCTGTGGCTCTGGAGCAGAGCATCGAGTTTATAAGGGACTCTCTTATTTCATCAGAAGAAGAGGAAGGGATGGTGCGATGTGTGGATGGATCATCATCATCTTTCCGCTCCAAGAAACCCATTGTTGGCGTCATTGGACCTGGCTCTAGCTCAGTAGCTATCCAAGTCCAGAACTTGTTGCAGCTTTTCAATATACCTCAGATTGCTTATTCTGCCACAAGCATGGACCTAAGTGACAAAACTCTGTTCAAGTATTTTATGAGAGTTGTGCCATCTGATGCACAGCAAGCACGGGCTATGGTGGACATTGTCAAACGCTATAACTGGACCTATGTTTCAGCTGTACATACCGAAGGTAAGAGGTTATTTTTTTCCATATAAGAATGCCTTTGAACTACTTTCATGCGGTCTAATAGATGATGACAGTTTGATATTGTTGGTTTTTTGCTAGTCAGTTGTCAACAGTATAGACTTTTACTTTACTTAATAATAACTTCACATTGCCTGTGGGGCTAAAGTATCATCATGTTGATAATGGCTGAAAACAAAGTTTGAAATAGAGAATTGTGTGCTCTGGGGCCACTTCTTGGTAAACATGCTTACTCTGTAGTGTCCTAAGAGATCTTAATTTAATTTAGTCAGCATTTATTTTTCTTTATCTACCAATCAGTGTATTTATGTAGAAGAATCATTTTGACTATATTAGTACCAATGGCTAATGAGAAAGCATCTGGTCTTCCTAGTGCAGAAGAGAGCTAAATCATCATTTGAAACTGTAGCTGAGCCAGAATGTGTTCCTGCTTAATATCTGAGCCACAGAGGCACGAATACTAGAAAACATGTAGTTCTGACTAATATTTGAATGCAAGTTGTCCCAGCTCCTCGAGACCAGAACTGCTTCCGTCCCTTTTACACTACTCCATGGAGTATTGCACCCACTTCTTGCTCTGCATCTGGCCATTGGTTTTGGGAGTGAGCAAGACAAGTCTCCTCAAATCTAATTCACACATTTATGCTCCATCAGATGTCCAGAAAATCAGAACCATGTGCTAAATTGCTTTCCTCTTTTTATTAATTTGAGTTAGAGCTTAAGCTTTTTACCCAGTGTTCAGAGGAGTATGTCATTAAAGGAAATGCTATGGGAAAGCTTATCTGATTTTGTTATTCCTTGTATTGACAGAGTTGAGTGGGTTCATCTTGCTATAAGTGTCAAGAATTTTATCCTACCTTAAGACTAGGTTTCACCAGTCCCTGTCTAATGACACCACCATTTAATGAGTTTACTGGAATTATGTTCTGTGATGAATTTTAGGATCTCGCCCAGTCACCTCTGCTCAAACAGGCAAATGCCAAATGGAAGGCTCAGAGTATGATCTGGGAATGAAAAATGTTATTAAGAGACTGAGTAGTGGTGACGACGTTGCTGAACAGCAGCAGATGCTGCTGGCTTTATTACAACCAATAGAAAGCAGATTGTCCTTCCCACACACTGAGTATGCTTCTCTGGCAGACTTTATACTATTCAAAGCCCTTTTTGGGGAGATGCTGGTCCAATGCTAGTATGTAGAGATCTTTTTCCTCCTACAGATACGCAGAGAGCTTGTTCTGCAGTATTAAAAAAAAATTAGAACTTGCATGCAGATTGTTGCAATCATGTTTCCATCACGATAATGAAAGCTGGTAAATAACTGCAGCCTCTTTTGTATGGGGATGCATGAATGTATTAGCAGTTTAGTATAGCAGTGTATAAATCACTCTACAGCACATCATGTAGTGAAGGTATTCTGTGCCAGCTGATGCCTTTGGCATGGCTTGGTGTGCAGCCTTCGCTTCACAAATATGTATGAATAACATCATAGTCAAAAATAATGCCACTGATGCATCACATTAGCATAAGATTTTATATCTTGAGTACTTTTGATGACTCGTCTAATTTTTGCTATGAACAACTTTTACACCTCTGCTTATTGAGAGGGGATGCTTATATATTCCATGTGGGAATTGTCAAGCTTATATCAAGATCTGATTTCTTACGGAGTGAGAATACTTACTTTTACCACTTCCCGTGGACACTGTTTGGAGCAGATGGTAACATATGGCATGTTAGTCTGGTGGCAGAGGAACTTTGCAAAGTGCATTGGGAAGAAGGGAATAAGGACACAGGGGCTGAAGCTGGACATAGCTGCTATGGGCAAGGCAAGAGTAGTAAATGACAGTGGAACTGAGTGTGAAGAAGGAGAAATGATGAGTGATATGTCTGCTACATGTGCCTACTTCTGCTGGTATTAAAGCGGACAATATAGGTGCCACATTCTTAATGCCTGAGGTTGTATATCATTCATAGCACATTTACAGCAATATAACTCTGGACTTCAGTGAATGAACGTTAAACTTGGTTTTTGGGAATCTTATGATCCTATCATCTATTTGCATAGTCTGGTCATGATGATGAATATGCTCTCCAGTTAAATAACGTCCCACAAATGTTTTCTAGCAATAGAATAGATGTTATTTATAACATGATAGAAAAATACAGACTGGTCAAGGTATTGCTTTGAAACTTGACAATATCTGATGTTCTGGACACTTTCCAGAGGTTATGGCAGATGTTATCCCTTCCAGTAATGGGAAGATTTTTAAAAACATACTATAAAAAAAACACTATAGATGAATGCTAAAGAAAAGGAATTGAGTAGCAAAAGATATATATATTTTTAAATTATTTTTCATTTTAATATAGTATCTGTTTACTTGTAAACATTCTGAATATGCCCCACTACTCAGTGTCCTACATTCATAGATATTCAAAATAAAATAAAAAAATTTGTTGAATCCCACTCCTTGCAATTTTTATCAACTTAGGATCTTGCCCAGCCATTGAGAGTAGTCCTTCTTTCAGCACCTGCAGTAATTCTGGCCATCTACATTCATTATCTTTAACAATCTTCATGCCTTAGCCAGACTCTTCCGAAATATGATCTGTGGTTTCTGGGAAGGATTACCAAGGAAAGGCAGGGTCCTCTCTTTCCAAGCTGGATGGGGAGAAAAGGCAGAAAAAAACTTGGTTATTTCATTGCTTCTGTAGTTTCATCAGCAGATGAAGTTAAACGTCTCTTTTTGGTCTAGTATAAGAAAAGCCTGGCATCAGTCACTAGCTTCGTAATAAAAAGCTTCTTGTTTGAATCTTTCCTTCTGCACTTACTAATTATCTGTCTCTGCAGTGGATTAATATTTGGGGAGGCTGATTTGAAGTTCTGTTGTTAAATCCTTATTCAAGACTTCAAGATTTAAAATACACAAACATTTTTACAGGTTCTCATAAGGTTTGCTCCTTTGACATTTAGCTTCACAGTTCAATCGAGGTGGTGATTCCAGGTGTACAAGTGACCACTAAGAGTAATTCTTTTTCGTAAGAATGGGAAAGTAGCAAGCATCATTGTCAGTAGAGCTTCTGTAACTTTCAGGACGAAATTTCTGCAATCCAATTAATAGGAAACGTGAGTAACAAATGAAGGATGTTTTTCATAAAGCAACACTCATCTCTGCTTACTGTAGTGTACTTTACATATGCCAATCAGAAATCTTTGCAAGTGTTAGACAGTCTTAGGTTGTAATTCCCCTTGCTTGGCTCTGTTAGGAACGCTATGTGCCACTGGCGTCATTATCTTCCCCCACTCTCCAACTCCTCCTTGCATTTAATGATTTGTGGGGCTCTACTGTAAACAAATAAAGCTTTAAAATAAATCTTGTTCACCCACCATTAGAGCACTTTTTAAAAAAGCCTCATCAGTTCGGAAGTCCAGGTCATGCCATGGTCCCATGAGCAGACATGTTAGCGCTGTGTGGCGGGGAGGTAGGAGTGAGCAGGCAGAGAGGGAAACTGTCACGGGAAACTCCTTGTACTGAGGACCTATCACTTAAAGCCTGAAGCAAGTGCCTTCAACTTTATGGATTGCTACCACAGGCATACAAGGGGTGCTGGGGACCACTTTATTTGAAGTTTGTGTACTGATCTTATTCTTTCAGCTGACCTTACAGATATTATTTTTTTTTCCACCACTGTGATAGGAGCAGAGCTTAAACGAACTTTCCTTAAACTTAAACCAACTTTCACTTCTTAAGCCAACTTCACAGACAGACAGCAAGTCAATAACGCAGCTAAGACCTCAGTCTGTGCCTCTTTCTGAGGCAAAGTAGCTCAGCAGAGAGTAGCCCCTGGTTTAGTCCCCCAGTTTCTCAGCACATTAGGGATCCTTTTTGTCTCATGTAACCGTTGTCCACCCCCAGGGAAACTAATGGACACAGATGGGTGCAGAGAGGAAAATCTGTGCTTGTATTTGGGTTTTGGGTGGTGATGGCTGGCTTGCAGATGGGCCATGCAGCTCAAGCACACCTGGTGTTTTGTCTTGGCCTTTTCTCGACTAACCACTGGATACCACACCTGGTCAGAAATGGTCAGGAAGCTGGAGAGAAGCTGGCTGGTTGACACAAGAGAGGAACAACTGTCTGTTTACCTCATTTCCCACATGAAAACGTTCCCTAATCTTTTTGAAAGATTAGAGAAAAACGTACACAATTTTCTCTTCTCCCACTGCTGTGGTTTGAAGGCCTCATTGAAAGCCCATTTGGAGTCAACCCTCTCCCGTTGACTGGACCAACATCTGGATGAGGCCTTCCTAGACGCAAACCAGGTCAATCCCTGAGAGTTGCCTGTGCTTAAAATTTGCCTGGAGCCAAATGAATTGATAATTTGAAAGGCAATTTTCATTACCATTGGAAACCGTCTATTTTGCCACTCCGAATGGAGCGAAGAGGTCATATATGCTGGAAAAAAAGAACTGCACAGGGGTACCACTGAAATACAATAGGCCACATTTATTGGGGGTGACGAGATAAATTTCACTCCATTATGTAAAAAGTGTGATTTACTTTTGAACACAGCCTTAAGAAAGAAGCCACTTTGTTAATTTTCTTTACACAGCTCTGCATGTAAACATTAGATCAAACTCATCTTCAAAGCCCTCTCTGTTTAATACCACTTTCCTCCATTTTAATTTATCATAAGTGCATATAAAGAGGTCATTCACATTAATTTGCTGAGGGTGTACCCAAGCAAGCATAACAAAAGCAGAATTATATGTTTTTCTTGCAGATAAGGGTTATTTCACACATTTCCTTTCATATTTGTTCAAAGGTGTCTGGTAACAAGACTATTTTTGCCTACATCCTTTGCTACCAAGTAAAAAGCAAATTGAAAACTACTCATAGTCTATGAGAATATGATGAAGAAATGAACGAAAGAGCTGCAACAAGTTGACCTGCTGCTTGGAACAAATTGTATTTATATGATGTTGTGGAGAGTTTTCTTTCAGGCTCTAGATTTTGCTACTTAAGATTGAGAAACTATATCATGGTCAGAAATAATATTTGCTTTTCACAACATAATATGATTGAAAATTAGATTAATTTTTTTTTAAGCATAGGTGACAATTTTTCATTCTTTATATGCAAAAAAATACCACATAGGAATAATGTACCAAAAAACGTCTTTGCTAGTCTGTGAAGGTATTTTCAATTTCAAAGACAATTTAATTCTAAAAATCTGTTTCTGAAAATTGAAGAATTTCCTGCCTAAAGACTGGAGAATGTTCTATTTCAGCAATGTTTAATTTTTGCCCTTGGACAAAATAATTACTTGGGCTTTTTTATTTTTGAAATTACTTTTAATTTTTATTTTTTGAGACTTTTAAACCCTTTCAAACAGAAATGTTGAAATCAGGATGATTACAAGTTAATATGTTCTTAGTCACATTTGTCTGGTAGAAAAAATAAAAAATACCTTTAATCTGAAAGAAAATATGGGAAATGGAAAACCCTATCCCAGTCCTGTCTTGTTGAAGGGTTTGCTCATGTTTAGTGATTGTTGACCTCTATAACAGAAGCGGCGCTTTTTTTCCTCACTTTTAAATATTTATCCTAGCATCACAGTTGTGAAAAGTGAGCAAATGTTATCAATCGCCTGGGAATACTGAGGTAAAAAACTGAAGTAGCATCAAGTTAATGTTGACTTTGTTCTGCAGTGAGTGGCTGACCAGACAGCACTTCAACATTGCTCGCAGACTGCTCAGGCCAGGCGTACCCGCTGTGAAGTGTCTTGACTGACAGGAAAATACAATACGGGGGGTATACTCCGGAGTGTAATGGGGATGAAGATTGTTATGGGAAATACCATCAGATGGCAAAGGGAAGGTGAGCTAGGAGGTGCACTATTCTAAAATGTAAAGAAAATATCACTTTGAAAGGAATGATATAAGGTAGACTTAGGTAAAAGCAGGACATTTGCTTAGGGGCTAAGTGTTTGAATGTCACTTTTTCTGTCAGTTAGACTCTATGGCTACTCAATGAAGGTTACAGTGTCATGAAACTTGCCTTCATTGAGAAGAGACGGTGGGAGTCCAGTGTCCTTTAGTTTCATCTTAAATTTGTCTTTTGCCTTAGACCTGGAACTGGCACAATTCCTGTCCCCATCCCCAGGGTGCACCTCTTCAGTCAGGGAGGGATCTATCAAGCTGATGAGATGGGAAATCTTTCAGGAAACAAGGATTCACTGCACAGTGCCTGCTGGGTCAGGTCAGTTTTGTGAAAGACAATCCTCTTTATACATGCAATCAGATGACCATGGGCAGTGACAGTGGTACACTTTTCTGTGTCCCTTGTCGATATTTTGTCTTTGAGATGAAAGAATATATGCTATCGGCTTGACTGGAAAACAGATATTCCATACAATAATAAAAAAAATGAAAGTTCCGGAAGTATTTTTGACTCCAAGTCAGAATTGAAAGCCAAGGCAACACCACTTATTAGTGAATGAAAGCTATGAAAAAATTCAGAAGTCAGTCAAAATAAACTGCTTGTCTTGTGGTTATATTAAAAGAGTTGATAAAAGGTAACCTTACAAATCAAATGCAAACTTTACTCAGAAAGGTGTCAACCTTTAAATTTTTTGCACAAATATTAATGTTCTTTGACAGTTTTGATAAAAGGTGTTTTGCTCAGGGAAGAGCTGGAAGGTTCCCCTCATTCCATTTTATTTGGCATGTCTTCTATACCATCAATGCTGTATACAAATCAAACATTTTTGGATATATTGGCATGGCATTAATCCAACAGTTAAGCAGGGGCTGATGAACCAAGTCATTCTGTTTTTTGTGATGATTTGTAGTATTTCTACAACTGTTGTAATATTTTTCTTTCTTATTCTTGAAACCATAGACTTTTCTTTTTCCATGCATGCTACCTAGTGACAGGAAATTTAAATCATGGATCTGTGAAGTAATTTTTCATAAATTTCAAGGTCAAAAGTGTGGTTAGTACACTTTAGTATAAGAAAAAAAAAAACAACCCAAACCATTATTTCATATTCCTTGATATAGATCCTGTTATAGAGAATTCAGGGGTGATCAGGACCTTGTTGTGATGGGAGCCAGGACACGGCCAGATAGAAAAAATCTACCCAGCATTACTGGAAGGACTACAATGAGAATCCACTTTCCAGAATGTTAGTTTACCCCAGGGATGAAAAGACTTCACCAGACAAAAGAATTCAATTTCCTGCATAAACAAGGAAAAGGAAGATGCCCTGCACTTGTCAGTATCTTTACGCATCAAAACCATATGGTAGGTAGCTCAATAGTGCAGGAGTTAAATCAATGTTGCTTCAAAACTGGAAAGTTCCTGTATAGCTAAGGAGCAGAATAGACATTTACCTTGGTCCATACATGGAGGGCTATTTTCTGTGCTTACAAGAGCTGACTTGTATTCTCTGAAAGCCAAGAAATGCAAAAGGCCTGTGCTGGATCTTTTAAACTTCTCAGCCTTCCCTGAGGCAGTTCTGACTAGCTGATTCTTGATCATGCAGGAAACTGATCTTGGAGGTGAATCAAAAATTATAGACTTTGCTTTAATTTAATTTGGAAGTCACTGGACAGAGGATAGCATTGCATCCGTCTTATTAAAATCTGATTGCAGGCTCCTGATGATGTGGAGGCATGCGATGCTGTAATGCAGAGTATTATACATAAATATATTGTCTGTCTACACATGAAAGAAGTGGTTGGGAAGGTTATTAACAGAACAGTTACCATCTACCTTGGCAATCAAATTTTGAGACAATCCCATTCATAAATCACAGCCCTGTTTTTAAACTAACATAATGTAACTCATCCTTCTAAATATGCTGAGTGGGAAAAATAAAATACAAAACACCACAGTTAAGATTTCCTCTAATGAGGGGTTTGATTTTTTTTTTCCTCTGGAAGTGTCTGGCAGCATTCGTGGCTGGCCAGAGACATGATCCAGGTGATATATGTGGAAGCCTTCACATAAAATCAATTACATTGTCAAAGGGCAGACAACCAGTGTGTGGGGGAAGGCTATTGCTCAAAGTGCAGTATGTACTAGACAAGTTGGAAAGATAGTAACTGAGGTGGATGGTAAACCAGCACACTGAATGAATCCCATGGCCAAAATTCAACCTGACTCTGGAGAACAGTGGAAAGATGAGGAAAGTTATCTGTTCCTCAGTCTGTTGTGGTCTAGTCAAATGCTTCTTATTGTCCTTAACTAGGGTTTGAATTTATATTTAATTTTTTTATCTTTTCTTCCAGAGATAGATTTCTCCTAACTTCCTAGATGATGTTACAGGCATTAGGAAGGAAACGAATAGAAGTACTGCCAAAAGAAACATGCAAAATTTTAGCGAGAGGAGTACGATCAGGATCTAGGATCTAGGAGATTATATTACCTCAGTGCTAAGCTCTTTTTTGTGAACAAGATAGTTACAGCAGGTGAACCTGTTGTCCAGCATTGCTATTTTAGAGTGCATAAAGCTTTAGGCAAGAATATATAAACTACAGTCAAGCTGGCATGGCAGAGTCAGAGAACATGTTCACCTTTCCCTCATTTGAAATTACAGAAGTCTTTTCTCCATATCTTAATTTTGCTATGTAAGATAGGTAATAAAATGACAACTAGTTCTTGGTAGTTGTTGCTTAGGCTAAACCATATTGTTTATGAAGATACACACAGAGTGTCTTCACTGAAGGACTTCGTGTAAAGATAGAGTTGATTTCACCATTGGGTAGTCATTTCAGGCTGTGAATTACCATTCTTCAGATTAAATGATTGACTGTGTGCTTCAACCTATAGCTCCTTTATCTTGATATGTATTCAGAGCTTCTCTTCCCAGGCATTGTTCTAATCTTTCTTTTGGCTAAACCGAAAGACTTCAGTTTTGTCATCACTTCTGCAAAGTGGGTTTTCCAGACACTAAGTTAAGCTTCTAGATCTTGTATAAACCTTTCCAGTTCTGTCAAATCCTTTTTTTTTAAGAGCATGTACCCTTTCTTTGCTCATTTTTAGGGGGATTGGTCCTCCATTCAATTCTTCAACTTGCAGTCAGGCAGGAATATTTTTTTTCCCTAGATCAGCATACAAGCCGTTGTTTCTTACCTTACTAGCAAACCGTTACAGTGGTGGCCTATAAACTTGTACTGTTTATTTTCCCCTTTTACAGTTATCTGCTTCCATCTTGTCATAACTCATCTTCTGCCCATCTATCTTACCATCTCACCTTCCTCAATGTTTTGTGGGCTTTTTTTTCCTTCCTAGTATATCTTTTTCTGATATCATTGATTCCTTGCTTCTTCTCCCTGGTTAGGTTTAACTGTTTTTTCCTCTTATCCCGCCTCGGTCAAAATAATATTATCAATCAATTTCAGGTAGATAATTGTATGAGTAAGATAGGATTCACTGATTTGGAAATTTCTAAAACTTTTGATTTATGTGGTTATTAACCAATGCAGATTGAGAGCTGGCTAAAATAAAGGCCATCAAAGTTGCACACTATTTTTAAAGTTCTTTCATCTGGAAAATCCAGACTTAGTCCAGATGCCTTCTAAAGTTCAGACTTTAAAGTCAAGATTCTTATTTTTAAAAAAATCTAATTCTAACTCGATACATTATTCAGCAATTCTACATTTATTTTGTCTTAAAGCCTTGAGTATCACAGTTGTTCAGTTTGCAGATTTGGCATTTAGTGAAAAACAGGATATTTTTTCATTTTCAAGGAAAACCTTGAAAGTGAAAGATAACCTGAAATTCTTCCTCTATTTTACCTTCATCAGTTTCAACAATCTTCATATCCAACTTCATTCTTGAATAGGGTCAAGAGCCCTTTGACCAAGGTCAAAGCATCTGTTGCACTTGAAGAACCCAACACCATGTCCCATCCACCCTCTCTCCACCAGGTTGCCTCAGATATGCTTTTTGTAAGCAAAATGAGCAAGTGGTCAGCTCAAAATGAGCTCACATGCTCATGAAGGTGTTCCTGGCTTGCAGAAAGTATTGGAGATGCCTGTGATCTCAGAGCTGTGCTGACCAGGCAGAAGACATGTATCCTGACAGAGAGTGGAACTATATTTAGGCATGGAAAAGGAGCAAAAGCCAGAAGTTTGGAAAGGGATCTTATAGTTTCTGTTGATGGAGAACTAGCAGTGAGGTTCAGGGCCTTTCTTATTTCCATGCTGGCTTTGCAGGTCTATTAAGAATTTTATCATAACGTTCCAGAGAAGTCCAGGGAGGAATATTGGCAAAAATCTGCAGGTGCTGCTCATTTGTTTTTATGAGTAGAACCAAACTTAAGTTTTCAATTGATAGGTAAGTAGTTCTTCCTTTTTCTTGCATCTTCACCACACAAAAAAAGAAAACCAGGATTCAAGTCCTTTTCACATGAACAGAAGTTTTCAAAAAGATAGGGGTATGTGCCCAAAATGAGAATATAAGAGTGTGTATGTTATCTTTCCAATATAAGCTTCTCATATGCTTTCAGTCATGGTTATATATATAAAGGGCTGCTTTGGTTTTTTCCTTCCAACAGGGCTGTGGGATGTGAAGTTACCTTGCTTATTTTCATGCATATGCAAAAAGACAGGCAATTTGTGTAACCTATTTCTTTCCCTAAAGGGGAAGTATGAGACTAGCTCAAATTTAAGGTGTCCGAAAAATGATGATGTTGGATCAGTTGCTTTCTTTCTCTGATTTGCATCTCTCCTTTTTATCCATTGTATGGGATATTAAGATACTCAACTTCTATTTTTGGCATCTCCATGTCTACTGAAAAGAAAAGGATATGTAGACAGTCTATGTCTTATTGGGTATGGGGCTCAAAGTTTTATTCACTCAGACAGAATTTCTGTGGAGGGATATTC
>JAVJGI010000014.1:9407991-9421614 GCA_035590275.1 Ibycter americanus | reverse complement strand
CCCGCAAATCCAAAGGCATTTATGCAAAAACATAAATGTCAGCATGCTTAAGTAGCTCCAAATGAAGCATCTGGTGCAGCATGTATTCAGGGATCTCAACATTATGGATTTTGTATAGAAGTCTGACTTACACAGCGACTGGGACAGGCTAGGAATGTAGTTCCTTCTGGTAAGCTACCTAAGATTCAGCCGAGGAGTGTAAGCTTTATAGTTATAACAGCATCCTGCTATAGAGCCTTATTGGAAAAGTGAAGGTTACTTGACCTGTAGACGTACCAATTTCTCTTTTCCTCCACCATTCCTTATTCGGCTGTTTCTTCAGTTGTGCGACCTTTCTCCCCCTCCCTCTCTCCCTGGCCTCCTGCCTGGTAACTAGAACTGTCTGAATCATTCAGACTAACATAGTCCTTTTCTTTCCCTGCTCCCAAGCTGATTTTATTACAGCTTTATGCATTATTCATGTGTATTCAACCAACAGTTTATGCAGACAGATTCTGCTATGTGAGCCGCTCACAGGCTGTTCAGGCAGGGCTAGACCGTACCTTCAGGCACCCCCCTGTGGGAGAAGTGACATGTAAATGGTGCTGACCCAGGAGGCAAGGTGCTGAGAAGCCTCTCAGCCACGCATGGTTGCTTATGCCTATGTCAGGCCGATGCTGAAGCCTGCTCATCCATATGAGATGGCATGTGCATCACACTAAGCCATGCTATGAGACCCTTTGCTGTTTGGTTAGCTTATGTCTCTGTGGGCTGGAAACACAGTATTATCTCTTCTTCTAACCCCATTCAACTGCTCTGGTCCCAGCTGGAGTGGGAATCAAAGCAGATCAGCAGGACTAGAAAATTTGGCCTGAGAATATTGGATGTGGAGAGCAGGACAGTGCAGTGGCTATTGGAGCAGGGAGTTTGGGATGATTTATGGGGAAGTGAGAGACCCAGTTCTGTGCTCTCCTGGACTGCTCATGTGGCCCCAGTGAAATTATAGAGATCACACCAACCTTACGATGAAGAAACTGATTCAGATACACCAAGGTTGCGTTGGGCTGTACCATCACAGTATTGTGCTCAAGTTGATCTGTCCATTAAGAAGTACAGCATGGGACAAGACACCGTGGAGCTGAGGACCTTGACTAGTGGCTCAGCACAACCAGATAGATCAGAGCTACACTGGGAGCGCCTGCGGCCCCTTCTGTAGCCTGCTGTGGACATGCCTCCAGCCATCTGCAAGGGGGCCTGCTTAATGATTTTGTAATGCTTTGACATTTTGTAGGCTGAGAATTGGCACACATGGGTGTCTTTGAAACATTTGCTCCGAACACCCACATTTCAAATGTGTGATGGAAATGTTGTGAGGATCAATACTTTGGAGAGTAAGGGACGCTCAGACACTACTGGTAATGTAGGGCAGAGAAGATCATGGGCATGTAGTTTGTGTGCGTGTTCTGTTACCGATCACGCACGGGTTTGTGCCCTTAGAGAAGGTACTCTGAAACACTATTGAGAAAAAGTACCTTGATTAACATACCTCGGTTAGGAAGGCAGAAAGGCAGAGGACACTGGAAGCCTGGAAAACTGAAAGCTTGAAGGCTGATTCCTATTTCTCTTTTACACACTAGCTTTTAACCGATTTTGTTTTTTCTACTCTTGAACAGTTGGTAGAGTGGGTGTTACATCCAACACCTCCGTGTGACAAATCTCAGCCTACAAAATACTGACACGTTACATTTCATTAACCATATGGGACCTAATTATGTTGCCAACTAAAACATAGGTGCACGTCCCAAAGGATCCATTTGCTATATGTGCATAGGCCCTATAGAACCTTATAGTATGTTGACCTACACAACTCCGGGAGTTCATTTGACATTTGCAACACGCATAGCTTCATCAAGATGTGTAGAGCCCAAGCTTTAATATAACTGAAGTAGAAGGTGAGTTTTTACTCACAAGATGGAAGGTTTTGGGGGAGAAGGGGCAGTGTCAGTGTGTGTGTACTGATAAATGAAAAAATATTGTCAAGGTCTTCCCAGAAAGTAGCATTTCAGCTTTTTGCAGTCATGTCCATAAAGAAAACTGGCCAAAGGTAGTCAGAGTCCTTAGAACAGTGGAGCATTGCCATCCTCTGTCTACAGACAACATGGAACAAAGCGGCCCGGATCTGGCAGTGCTCTCCATGCCCTCTCCATCTCACTGCAGTGTCGGTTCACAGACGTGAGCACTACATCATGCCACTTGCAGCAATTTCATCACGGATTATTTTATCAGGTGGGCTGTGGAAGGGTGGGAGTGAACTCTGTGCAGATTGGATATGGATGCTAACAGGACTTTTAGCAAGAGGGTATGAAGCAGAATATCAAAGGTCTAAGTGAAGGAGAAACATGAGAGTACAGGATTAAGAGAAACGAAGCACAGAAATAGCAATGGTGCTTGAGATGAACTGTTTCACTGATACAGTTTATAGATCTGAATATTTAACAGAGCCTAGATCCTATTCAGAACATGTCCTCTACAGGACCTGAAATGCTTCACAACTTAAATATAGTTTTACTACTAGGGAACTAAAGGACTGAAAGCTGGCATGCTGTGTTGGAGGTCAACCATGGCACCTTTCTCATTTCCCAGACCTCTGGTCTGCCTTGTACTAGGCTATCTTTCACGGCTGATGGTCATAACCTGTTACTGTATGGCAGGTGCCACGTTGGGTCCTTCCCCCATTGCGTGAATTCAGTGGGGAGCACAAGGCCTGAAGTTGTTCTTTAGATCAGAAGTAAGAATGCAGCGAGGTGCTCTCAAGGGACTAAATATTTCTGCAGACGTAGCTAAATTTCAAGCAAAAGCAAACTATGGAATAGAGCAATGACTCAGAACTGTGTTTGCATTTATAAGCAGTTGATTTGTCCTAAATATGTCAAGTAGAAATGACTGAATCTTGCTTTATAAAATGGCTTTTCAAATCAGTCATGTTAATAACTTCTCATAAGCTGATGGTTTCTCTCTGGCTAGATAAATATGTCATTTTGATATGATCATGGTCGAGGTGCTACTAGTTTCATTACATAAGCAAGAAATGAATAATTACTTCACAATTTTGTAGTTTGTCAAAAAATCATAACTAGAACTATGACAACATTTGAGAGGGTTTTTTGTGTGTTTGTTCTCTACATTAGTGTGAAAAAATATTTTTATAGCATTTTCCTTCATTCTGCTCTGTAGAAAATAGGTAAACTATAAGTAAATAGATATAGGAAAGGGGGGAAAGTTGTTTGTTTGGATTTTCTTTTAATAAAAAATGCTTTTCAAAATGGGAAGAGTTGGTGCATGTGCATTGTCATTTTCCATTGGTGGAATTTTCTGCAGTCTTATTACCTACACACCACGCTTCTGGGCAGCCATGGGTTAGAGTTCATAAACCCAATGGCTGTTTTTGCTGTCCTCTAAAAATAGCGATGCTGACATTTGCAGTGAAACTATTTTGTTAATCTGCATGGGTGTGTGAGAAGATGCTCTGACTTCAACGATCAGCATTTTGCCTGGCATACAAAATTTACTGAATAAATAATAAGACTGATTGCTTTAGATTTAAATATAATCTAAACAGTGTTTGGGGCAACATAACAAGTAATTACATAACTCAGGGAGCTGGTCAGATTATGAATATAGTCTATTTATGGGCTTTGCTTGAAATGTTTAAATCTATCAAATGTTCTATTATACTAAATTACATAGTGAGATTTTTGGTTCAGTATAATCTTTGCAACTGAAAAGTCTCCAAAATGTTACCAAGTGACACTTTCTCATATGAAGGTTTTTGTATTAAAGAAGGATACTTGCTGCCTTCTTTCCAATCACACATTGCTTTAAGGTTATGGATAGTTTACAAATAACGAATTCTGTATAAACTACATACTAGTTAGGTGCCTAACCTTTCTCATAAAAAGCCAGTAACACTGAAACACCCAGTCCTGCAGGTTAACAATCTCCTGAGCTATTCAGGAATTCAGCATCAAGCAGAGATACCCGACCTATCTGTGGATAAACCAGCTGCGGAAAAAGCACCCCTTGAGTGCTCAGACTGGTTCTTGGTCTGAGCCACACAGCTTTGACTCAATGCTGTGCTTGTACAGCGTCTTGTTATGTGCTTCTGCACAGTGCCATTAGTGGACACGTGCATTGCCAGTTTGTTCAACAGGAACATGAGGATTCCTCTCACAAGCAAAGAACTATTTTTTTTTCCCCTACCACTCTGTATTTTGTGTATCACTGTGATTCTGTTGTCTGTTTATTTGCACTGAAAGCTTTTCCTCTCTCTTGTTACGCATTTGAATAGCATCTAGCATCAAGATGCCCTCACCTTAGCTGGTGCCCATATATATCATTATAAGGAATTTATGAAAAGAATTTGTGTTCCCAAATGGTAGCACATGCAGTCTTGACTTAGTTTACTGTTAAAGCCTAAGTCCCTTTCTTTCATTGACTGTTTTATTTCTTTAGTCCAGAGAGTGCAATGGAGCTGGAGAAAACAGAGATGGCAGTTTCAATCCATCACATACTCTGCAGGGTTCTGGTTCAGCAAATGCTCTGAACTCTTTTGCTATTTCTGCTCTGAACAGTTCAAGTGGTTAAGCAGCAGCAAATCAAAAAGTATCCTTTGCTGAAAGACAATAGACTTCTGAATGCATGTTTGACAAGTGTTTAGTATTATCTGCTAGAACAAGAATAATGCTGGTGAAGGCATTGCCTGCTTGCCTTAATTACATGTTTTGTCAAAGACTCTTACTGTGAGTGGCAATCAGTTTATTCATTTTCTTCCTTGCAATGCTTTTCTCTGATCAAAACCCTTTGACTATTCAATCTTGACTGAAGCAGAAGCAGAAACAGCTATATTACTGTAAATTCTGTAAAACCAGCACCTTGGAATAAACTTGCCGTTGGAGATCACTGATGGCAAGCAAGATGCTGGTTCTATGTATCTGTGCTGTTGATCTGAAAAATGGTCCTTGTAAAACGCTGGTAGATCAAAATTGTATCTGAAAATTATAAGCACCCACTTGGAACTTTGGACACCATTCCAGTCCTGGTGTCCAGACCTTATATTTCTCATGTTTCTAAGAGTAATTCTAGTCTTTTTGAAATAGATTAACCTGAAACTGTTTGGGACAGGGAATGGAATCTCTCTGGGCATGTGTACATCACAAAATAAAAAAGACCAAGGGCTGAGCTTAAGCACTGTGCTTTCTAACTGTAAACTCACACCTGCTTCTCTTCCGGACCGCTGCAATGATCCCCACACAAGGCACATCTGCTATAATGAGGACAGGCCTTAAACTGTGGATGCAGGCTAATCTGATACTTGTCCTTGTCTTGTCCCTTGTCCAGTGTTCCATTGTGCAGAAGCCCTTGTGTGAACATAAAGAGGCAGCATCCTCCTTGTGAGCTTTGCAGTAGTAAATGTCATGTAATTCTGCATTTTCAATTGCTATACCTAAAGAATCTTAATTTCCTTGTTCTCAAAACACTGGTACAGTCTGATCATACCAGACATGCCTATTTTGAATGATTCATGATGCATACTGTCTCCAGCTGTGCCTGGGAATTATTTGGGACAGTTCTATTTAATCCAGGCAAAAATGATTTCAGGGACTATTGTAGCAATTTAATGCCATAGAGAATCACGTTTCAGTACTAGGGAATGTTCTTTGGTGATGCTTTAATATACGAATGTAAGTGTTACCTTTGTTTCCTGATAAATATCTCTTAACCATCAGGTGTATATTAAAGAAAGCAGTAATGAATAGAAGCACAAACACATAGATTTTCACTCCACTTGAATCTTTGTGTAGTCTTCTTTGTTTTCCAAGGATCTTAATTTCTTCATAGCTCTCTACAGCTTGTTGTGATATTTAATAGCTGAAACTGTATTATTATTACATGTGCTTTGTTTTATTGGAGTGAAAAATGTGACACTAAAAAATGCTAGCTGTGAGCTCATTCAGTTTTAATTAAAGGAATATATTTTGTATGAACACTATTGTTTGTTGAAAGAGGGTAAATTTCAAAGGAACAGGTATTTGAGAAATTATGAGAGAAACTGAATTATATAAATTAAACTACTCAGGATCAGACAGTCAAATATAAAGAAGATTGGGCACTCAGGCAAAGATGGCTTTCTTATCCAAAGTTTTCATCCCAGTTAATGGTACCTATTGGAATGGGATCCTCTGGGAATGGATTTTCCCTTTGGGAATGGAGAGAAGAGCTCTAAAATCCCTCAGAAAGTTTATTTAGCTAATGTATCATGCGTATCCAAAATAGTAATAAAGTAAGAATTGTAGAAGGCAAGATGAGTTAAAACTCATGAAGTAAATAAAAACAGATCATTAAAGTTTACCATTTCTGTGTGCGAAGTTATGAAAAAGACCAAGAACAGATTGAGGCAACCTTAAAAGTAATTCAGTCTTGGCCCTAAGTCAAAACAAACATTTCTTGGCATAGTAGTGGTGGAAAAGATGGCTCTATTTCATTTTTCTTCAAGCTGCTAGCTAAATTGTCCCAGAGACTCTATCCACTCAATGGAGAGTCGCTCCCAAGGGGTGATTCAACCCTCCATCTGATTTAACTCTTCATTAGTGACCTCTGATTGCTGCCTTCCTAACTTGGGTACTTTAGGTAAGTATTTAAAATTACGTGTGCTGAATAACAGTCTCCACAAAGATGAAGACTGTAGAATATGAAGGCAAAGGCAAGTTGATTGGCAGGAAGGAGAATATGGAAGTAGAAATGACCACACTGAAGTGGAAGAAAAACTCCAGTAAAATTAGAGGGTGTTGGATAATTTTGGTCCCAGAGGATTAAGACTACTTATTCGTGAAATCATAAACTTGGCAGCAAGGTCTTCTCTAGAGGGACTTTTAGACCATGTTCTGGGGTTTTTTTAAAGAAAGCATTGCTTCAGGGGTGGTAGTGTAATACCGGAGAATAACACAGACAATGGATGTGCTTTAATGCATGTTTGTGTGGTTGGAATGATCTTATTATCCACAGACCGTTTCTCTATAGTATGTTTACTTTTAAATAAAATTTGAAGAAAAGGATATGGAAGTAAATGTAAGATCCCAGACCTTTTTAAATTTTTTTTTCATGGGATTATTGATTTAATTTTTTTTTGTCTCCCTAATGAGAAAAATGTGGTTTGGGTTTCCTCTGTTCAGGCTTGTTAAGTGCTGATATAGTGCTACAGAGGAAATTAGAGTTAGAGTTTGGGTTTTCTAGTAGTTGGAGAAGGCTGTGAAACAGAGGTGGGCAGGAAACTGGGTGACATGGGAAAAGAAAGTATGACATTGCATAAGGTTCTTCAGAGAAGTCTTCGGTGATCAACACTGGGACTACTTTCATGTAGTGCTTTTGCAAGTGATGTGATTATAATTAGTCTAGTCCCTGGCATTTTCTGATGATGGAAAAATCTTAATGAGTAGAAAGTAGAGAAGAGCAATTGTACAAGAAGAATTAGATGGTTTTGGAGTCTAGGCTAAACCAAATTCTACCAGGAACTTCAAACCTTCGCTCTCTTCAGATATCTAACCTGAACAGCCCAAGCCAGGGGCAGAGGCGTTCTAAGCTTCACCTGTAAATCAGTAAGAAATTCTGACACCTGCCAAGGGACACTCAAGTTTTTAAGTGGCTTCCAGAGTAGTTTTGAAGTGTGTAATGATCTCTATTGACTAGAAGTGAAGCTCAGAGTGATGAAGTTCCTGTCTTGCCTGCCACAAATGCTCTTTTTTCCTTACTGATTAATGTTCATTTCAGTGGTTTCCCAAGAGTTCAGCACTTAAGAGGAGAGAGTGCAGGAGAAAAAAGAAGCCAATATGATAAAGGTATGAAAAAGGCAAATGGGATCTTGGAGTGGTATCTTCAGTAGATATAGAAGAGTGTTTGTCCTGCTGTACATGATTTTGTAAATCATCATCTGATTGTTGCAGACCGGTAGTCGTTGATGTCTGGGGAAGAGACAATCGAAGTGGGGACAGCTGTGGAAGAAGGGTTATCAGTGTAATCTGAAGAGTCTATCATGAAACAGGAGCCCAGAAGATTTGTCCTTGTTTAATAGAGCAAAATGAAGCCTGAATAATATCATTAGTGTTTTTAGATACATCACATTAAATGGTAATGATGGCTGAAAGAAAAATGTTAATAAGTATAGGCTGAGTATTAGAAGGGTTTCCAACTATCAGGTTAATGTCACTCTAGAACACACTAACAAGAGATAAACCTTTTGTCTAGATTGCAGCTGGTTTTGAGACACAGTGCATGCATGATCTTCAGCAGTACGTGTGTATGTATTTTGGAAGAAACAACTGAATTGAGGTGCATCATAAAGCGCACCCCCAGAATCTTTGAAATAACAGCAAGGAAGAGAAAATGCTTATGAGAACACCGTTTTTTTTAATCTTGATGAAGACAGTAAGGCACAATGAATTTTCAGGTTAGCTTAATTTTACTCCTCAGGAAGAACATTGCATGATCATTGAAATGAGCTGAGCTACATGGCTGCAAACAGGGGAAGAACAGCAATTTATAAACTGGATGCAACACATCCTGATAAACAGAACAGAGGGTATACATCCTGATGTCAAAATCCAAACCATCATTCAAATAAACCAATGGTTATGCCATATTAAACTTAGATAAGGAGGTAAGAAAAATGGCCTGTTATTCAATACAGTTAGCTTATGCAGAGGTAATTCCGGTGGCTTTTTCTTCATTCTCCTGTCCCCTTCTCTTCTTGAAATCCAGTGTGCAATAAAAAATATAAAAAAACAGGATTGAATGGAATGTAATTTTGTACATAGGAGGAATCTGCAAATTGAAAGGAATCATTTAATGGATTTTGGGCTGCCTGGTATGCTAATTACAAGTTGGAGGAAAACTTCAATTGATCAACAAAGTTTTCTCAGTATAGGAATAGATTCCAATTGGGAACTGATTACACAAAGTAAGAAAGAAACAGGCCTCACACACGTGAGATATATCTCACTATATTCCTAAACACTAGGCCAGTGACTGGATTTTTTGCAACTATCTTTTTGTAAAATCCACACTATTGACTGCATCAGACACTGGAATCTCATTGCGCAAGGAGAGTGCTTTCCTCAAAGCTGTATTCTTGCTTTTCCTGGGCGGACTGAATATTTGAGTGATTTATAGAAAGCTAAAATCTTTGACTGCAGACGCTGAAGGAAACCCATATCATCATGCCTTGCAGCTCCCACTTCAGCTCAAGCACAGAGGAAAAAGGAAGCTCACTTCTCACGTGGGGATGATAATGCCTGATTCATGCTTGAGGAAATGCTGACCCTGCTAAAGTGAGCAATCCCAGGTAAAGGCACTAGGTGTGACTCTCAAGTAGAGGGAAGGGCTTTCATCTAGCTAAACCAGGCACCTTCATCCGTATGCAGGGCAGGTGCTTTATAGTATTCTATGCTGTCTAGCTGGGGTAAAAGTCAAAGCAGAATGTTGACTTTGGAGGCTCTGGGTGGGCTCTTCCTTGCGCTGCAGAAGTCTAGATGGATGATTCTAAGCTAGGTAACTGGATAGCTGAATACCTGAATCCTTTTTTGTTTGTTTGTTCTCTTATCCAGACGCAGTCACAAGTGTCAGTTATCAAGGGGGACTGCTCTTAGATATTTGGTTTTTTTTACCAACAGGATGCTAAACCTCGCAACAACTTCCCCAGAGAGGTTGTAAAGTCTTCATCCTTGAAAGTATTCAAAACTTGACTGGAAAAGGCTCTGAGCAACCTGATAAGTTGTCCCTCCTTGGAACAAGGTGTTTGACCAGGTGGCCTCCAGAAGCTTCCTCCAACTTCATTCTATTCTCTGGAGTAATAGTTGTACGGGGGGGAAGCAAGGAGATAGGACACAGTGCATTTTGACTCAATCTTGTTCCTCTCTTCTCCGATGTAGTATTTCAGACATCATAACACCCCTCAACAGCCTTATGAGACAGACTGCGATCCCCCTTTTTGCAGGATGGAGGGACACAGGATGAGGCAGTGGTCACTGAATATTTCTAAATAGTACTGGTGGAGCAGAAGCTCAGAATCCCCAACTAAGTCTGGGTCAGCCCCCGTTCCATGCAGTAGAGTCTAGCTACAACTAATAGAAACCAGAAGCAGGTGGAGTCCTGATCTCAGTGATGACACTGGGGGATGGCAGTGGCCATCACTTACTGAACTGTGCCAAAGAGGGGTAGGACTGCAAGTCCTGTATCTTTCCCACTGAAATGTGTCTGAATTAATTTGGGCAGAGTACGAACCTCTTGCAGCAGATCCAGCAAGCTCTCCTCGCAATGTACTCTGGGCAACTTGAGGTAGGTAGGTGGATGAAAAAGAAATTTATGTCCCTCATTTCTTGTCAAGAAAGAGAATATGTTCCTTTAGAGCTGAGCATGTGAATATAAACAGTGTTGAGTTTTGTAGGCCTGTGATATCTTCCCTAGGTATCAAACGATAGTTTTAAAAGCTAAAAAGACCTTCAAGATGGGAGGTAGGCATATTGGCTGTAGGACGATATGTGATGCCACATATTTTGTTGCTATATGTTGCTAAGCGTTGGGTTTTTTTCAATTTAACCTTTGATTATCTTCTGTAACACTGGAAATTACAGTTGAAGTAACAAGAACTCCTCTACCTTTAACTGTTAATTTTCATTTTAAATAAATTTGTGTTAGAAGCTGACTTATGTGTTTACAGACACTATGATCAAACTGATGTAGTGGGATTGTTCTACCCTGACCCTCTCAGGAAAACAAACCAGAGCTTTTATAGACATTGCAGCAACACAAAAAGTTTTTATATCTGGACTACTGCAGGTCCATTTGGAAATCTGTACAACATGGGTGTGTACGCATTCATATGTGTGTGTAATCTAACTCTTTAGCTATGTGGAATGACTGTGTGGTCACTCGAGGTCCATATTCTTAGATGAAAGATGTTATCAGTGATTGTACCAGGAGCTGTACCAAAGATTTCTGCCACCTTCGTGTATGTTGCAATGATTCAGTGCTGGTGATTTGATAATTTCCACCCCACCCCCACCCCCCCACCCCCCCCGACAAATGCAGTCAGACAACAAGCAATATTTCACTGTGTCAAGAGATTTAAAGTAGATTCTAGCTTGAATAACTGCTGTTCACAGAAAAGCAAAGATGTATTCAGACTTATCTCTGATGAGTAGTTTTAAATAATCCAATAACTGCAAATTAATTGACTTTTACGAGTAAGAAGTAGTGCACATATTTTTTAGGGGCCCCACATATTCACACGTTCATATTAATGAATAAATATTCACGTATCTATTATGTGAAATGTTTATGGTCTGTTCCAAAGCTCAAAAAAATTTCATGGGACTGTTTATTACACCCAAATGCAAATATGCAAAAGATAAATGTATATAAGGAAAAGGAAGTGCAGAGGAAGTAATGATGTTTGTTCTGTTTTTCCTCTCCCTTATCTTTTCTTACTGTCCACTTTTACAAATGTGAGGGCAGAGTTTCCTCTTTCCTAGGTTATCAATTGCCTGTCTGAAAGGAAGCATAAGGCCAAATTTCATCCCACACATGAGCAGACCCTCTGCTCAAATGAACAATGTAGGGAATATGTTAAAGATTGTTTTAAAAGTATTGCTGAAGGTTTGCGGTTTCTTTACCTGCTCACCCTAAGGCAGGCTTGTGTGTTGTGAGTTTTCACATTGCTCCATAGATTTAAATGCCAGAAGAAACCCATCTGCTCAGACAGTCAGACCTCCTGCATAACACAGGTTACGGAATTTTGCCCAGTAAATCAAGCAGTGGAAGAAATCATTCTTTCCTCTAATGTGAGTGTTCTCAAGCCCGTGAACTTGTGACTAAACCAGTGTATATCTTATTGAAAGACATTTGGTCTAAATGTAAAGCCTCCAGGAGATGATTAATCAGCTACATCCTTTAATTATGTTGCAACAGTTAATTACTCTTGCTGTTAAAAGTTGTCTTGCTTCCAATCTGAATGTGTCTGTCTCCATGGAGACATTCTTCTATGGAAATAATAGGGCACTGTGACCTCTCTCTTCATAGGGGTTTTTATTTGTTGTCTGTCTTTGTAGATTGTTGGTCTTAATCTCAGTCTACAACCGTCCCAACTGATGGATGCATCCTGATAGCTTGGTGTAAATACAGAGCTCCTCTAATCAATGTAAAAAAAGTGTTTTAGATTTACATGAATATGAGGGATATCAAAATCTGGCTCTCGCAGTTAACATGCTGCTCTTTATAGCTAGAAGGAATCCTTGTCTGTAAAATGTGCTTCAGTTTGGCTTCTCCTGAACCAATTAGTGGAGGTTTCCAGTTTTGATTTCCATTCAACATGGCTATCAGCCTCGGGAAGGTGGAGGTGTTCTTGCCAAAATCAGATTTCACCTTCATAAAAACATACTGAAGAAGAAATTAATCTTTCTTGGGCAGAGACTTGCCTTTTACTGATACCAACCTGATTTTACTATGCTGGGATGTCAGCAGTCAGTGCTGATGGCTTGAGGAACCTGCTGAAAATAGGGGTTGACCCCTTTATTTGATTAATTTATTTTCTGCAGGTGATTTCTTTGCATCACTTAAATTTTTGAAATCTGAGATTTTGAGCCAAAGATGACTCAAGCCAGTCCACGACACACTCCTGCCTTCTCTTTCATTGTCAGCAGCTCCTAAACACACACTCACACTCTGTCCAATCCCAGATCAGTTACTTTATGTGATCCAGGACTTGGCAGCTTTGACATATGTCTGTCTCTGATTAAGCTTGACCAAAACAATCATATTCGGCTCTGCATATTTTTCTTCTTGATAAAACCTGTTTAAAATACCAGAATAATAATTAAAAAATGTAATCAGTGCTTTAAAAATCTAAATTTACTGACCTGGGATACACTAGACAGCATTGATTAGTGACAGAGATGGTCAGAACCAATATACTTTACATTTATTTTTTCTCAAATACCATCTACTGTCCGCATGAGGAGAAGAGCTTAAAATCCATAGCATACTGGTTACAGGATCCTGTGCTGGAAAGGGGATGGAGCTCTTTTCGTTTATTTATGTTTTTCAGCTTCATCCCACCTAATTCCATGCTTTCTTTCCATGAAGACAAGGAGTTTAATATTGACTCATATATGTGACATCCAGGGAATTTTTTAATTGGAGGGGGAGGAGAGTCTAGGCTGACTTCTGCGTCCATGCTGACATAACATCTTAATTCACTAGCAATTTCAAAGGCATCCGGTAAAATACTACTCCTTGTTAAGACTGAATAAACCACTCTGCAAACTGGTCAACCTTTAGCAACAACAGTTAAAAAATACCAATCCTAATGAGATGCCCAGAGAAACAGAAATAGCTTCAGAGTATGTAAATGAAGGTCTAAGTCCAGCAGACCTGGGCAGCTGGAGAGCTGGCAGAGAGGGACCGAGTGACCTTCAGCAAAGGCCAGTGCAGGGTCCTGCCCCTGGGGAGGGACAGCCCTAGGCACCAGCACAGGCTGGGGGTGACCTGCTGGGGGGCAGCTCTGCGGGGAAGGGCCCGGCAGTGCTGGGGGCAGCA
>JAVJGI010000014.1:9393849-9404372 GCA_035590275.1 Ibycter americanus | reverse complement strand
CCCCAGTTAATCTTACCACTTCCAAGTAGAAGATATTGGCATCTGACTTTTCCTGTGCAAGCCCCTTGCTGGGGGTCCTTTTCTGTAAGTAAGAAACACACTTACATGTCTTTTGATTTTGTTTAACAATAATTGATGTACTCGTTTTTGCAGAAGCGTAACAGATGAATTGCTTATTGTTTCTTTTCCCACTTAAATACTGTAGCAACGCAGCTATGACGAGCAGATTAATATCTTTGCATTCATACGCATGATGAGTTTCTCAGAATATACTGAATTACTGAATGGTGTTTTATTGAGTCATGGTCTCAACCATCAATAAAGTATGCTGGCTTTTATGTCTTTCATAGTTCATGTACATTATGCTTTGTAACCCCACTGTATGCCAGAGTTCTCTGTTTCCAGTGCTTACTGAGTCACTGTAACTGGTCCTTTCAGCCTCTAGTTCTCTCTACAAAGGGCTTGGACACTTAGCTTGTCACAAAATGACTGCTTGTAGAGAGGAGAAAAAGTGA
The DNA here is from genome assembly GCA_035590275.1 of Ibycter americanus. Lineage (NCBI taxonomy): Eukaryota > Metazoa > Chordata > Aves > Falconiformes > Falconidae > Ibycter > Ibycter americanus. The sequence continues at coordinate 9,403,857 of JAVJGI010000014.1, read as the reverse complement.
AAACTCATATTTGTTTTAATGCTGTTACTGAAACTCAGCATGGATGTTTACATTAAATGTCTTCTGTCTTTGCTGCCTTTCTTTGCACTGCATATCTGATGTGTCTGCCAGGGTGACAGGCAGCATCTCTGCAGACAGGGTGAAGGTGGCAGATGTCACCTCCATCTAACGCCCAGTTTCCATGTTCCAGGGTTGAAACGCGATGGCAGTACAGAAGATGAAGAGCAATGGTGTTGATGTGTCAAAGCAGACACATCTATGCATTAGAGTAGACTAGAAGCCCGATCCAAAGACCACTGAAAAGCTCCTTTGACCCCATCAGGCTTTGGATCTGCCCTCTGCCCTGACAATACTGTCACTGTGATGTTGGTCTGAAGTCAGTACAAACCTCACACAACACTCCTGAGGATGCTAAGGATTTCTCTTAAAACAAATATCCCTTCCCTTTTAAGCACGGCTTAATTTAGGTAGTTGTGTGACCCGGCTGCGTGCTGTGTGAAACCGTTTCTCTTGCTGGCCCCTGGAGTGCACTGCTTTTGATGTGTTCACCCATTATTTACTGAATTGGTGGAGTGATATTTTACAATGTTTGGATGATAGCAAAGAGAGAACCACAAAGATTAAAGATGACCTTTTAAAAGACTCTGTGAGCAAGATATGCACCCATGGGTTAGTGCTAAAAGGGACTGAGAGCTGTCAACATCCTGTGAATTCCCTGGGAAAGCACAGAGCAGAGCTCTCTTCTTTACAGCAAGTCCTCGGCACTGGCCAAGACGTTGCCCAAGCCACGGTTTCCCCATCATTTTTGCACACACCTACTAGCTCCCATTGTGTAGACAAAGTTGATGTGTCCACAAACATATAATGTATGAAAGAAAACCACTTAATTTTTCTGAGAATTCAGAAATTTAGGTTACGCAGAAGTTTGAAAAACTTCAGACACACTTAAAACTGACTTATTTATATTTCTTAAAATGGATTGTACGTACCCACTCAGTTCTCAAGCACAAGAAACTGCATTTCTTCATGATTCTGTTTGAACAGATTCTGTACCTTGAAATCAGCATGGTGGTTTGCTTCTGACTGTGCTGTGATACTCTACATCAGACTTCTGCCTTAAATAAGGTCAAAAAAAACGGTGCCCTGTGCCAATAGTTGACATGTGAATACAAGACTCCTGTCAGCACAGATGCCAGTCCCAGCTGCATAGCTCAGCTGTTCTTGCTGATGGATGCCAAGTGGTGTAGTGGAACAACATATAAATTAAGATCCTGCATATATGAATTAAGTATTGATGAATGAACCATCCCAATGAAGCTCCCGCTTTCTTCTAGACAACTTAGCCATTTACATTTAAACTGTGCTTAGAGTTTAGCTGAGTCTTTGACACCTTTTTCATTGAAGAAACTGTTCTTGCTGTCCCAAATGATGTGATGTGGACTGTTTGAGGCACCCTTTGGAGCAGTCATCCCAACCAGGTCTTTGCCAGGACCATCCCAGTTTCAACCCTCACTGCAGGACTTCTCCTGGCTCCTAGCTGGATACTGGAGGACCTGGCACCTGATTTCCACTGCAAGTGGTGAAATATTGCCAGAGTGTTTGCCTTTAGGGCAGTACTGCCGGGTATGAATTCACAGTGCTGCAAGCTAAGGCAAGGGAGTCCATATGACATTCCCCGTTATTTGCTGCCGTGCATTATTGATGCTGAATAGCACCAGAATGATGTTAACACAATTCCGCTCTGCTCCAGCTTCCTGGCACCAGCAAGCATAACATCAGCAGTGACTGTTTGCTGTATCACTCAGCCCTTGTTTCTTTTTTTTGTTTTAAGTTTAGTGGTTAACTCTGTTTCTGCTTGTGGTTTCTCGCACTTTCTTGCTGGAGTACTGCCCTGACATTCAACAGTCACCCAGTTGCCTGGCCCTGAACACACGATAATCTGTGCATTACCGGGCACTGCTGGGTATTTCCAGAGAGAGGAAAACAATTTGATTTCATTGTGGGACTGTTAGGAAAACTGCTACTCAATTTAGAGAGTTTTGGAGAGCCTCTAATATGTCCCTTACCCTGAGGTACGCTATCTGTGCATTTTACACATTCTTTTTAATGGGCATGGTTCAGTTGCATAATTAGAATTCAAAATAGCAAAACAAGCTGAAAGACTGGAGAGGGGAAAGAAAAGAGGTCTGAAAAGCCTGGAAAACTTCCACTGACACAGGACCAGCTGAGATGAAATCTCCAGCAGCAGGGATGGATGGTGAGTGCAACACTGCCATCTCTTGAATACCCTTTGCAAGATCTGGTTTTCCACTGATTTCTTTTGCTCGGTGGAGTCTTTAGGGTTGCAGCATCCACTGCATGCACCCCCACGCACTGGACGCTGCAGCCTCCCTCTCGAAGGCTAAGTCATCTGAAGTCCAGACACGCTGAGAGAGGAAAACAAACAGCAAAAAGGCAGCCAGGAATCAGGAGGAAGCTGATGGCAGTCCGGTTGCAGTGTTAGGGGAAACAAGGTTTGTTTTTCAAATCCTTTTTCATAGATCTGAAGTTTTAGAGTGTTCAAGGATAAGGAGGCCATTAGATCATCCAGTCTGGATGCCTGCCTTTTGCAGTGTATTCAAGGTTTTTTGCACTGGGCCTTGGAGCTTGTTATGAACTAAAGAGGAGCTTCTAGAAAGGTGTTAGAGGCTGAACAGAAAAATGAACAGATTGAGAATCTCTTGGTGGTTTGAGTTACCCTCATTCTTAGAAATGCATGTGTAATCTGCAGTTGGAATATGTCCAGCTACAATTCACAGCTACTGCCTCCTTATGCCTTTCATTGCTGAAGTCACAAGTACCTGGTTTTTTTGCCTCTGTGAAAGTATTTCATGTTACAGCCATGCTCTCAATCTACCTTTTGTAAATCAAACACGCACTTCAGAGAAAAAAAAAACCAAAACACCAAAACCAAACAACAGATATAAATCCACCACACTACTGCAGCCACCTTACTGCATAGCTTCTGACATAGTTTTCAGCACCCATTTTAAGGTTGACATTCTTCAAAAGGTATTTTCTGTCCTCTGTCACATACATTGATCATGCTAAATTAATTACTATAATGATAGTTAAAATACTGGCATATGAATTTAGCAATTCCTGGAAGGAATGTCTCGGTCATAGTCCTTCACTATGCTAACAAGGGCAGAGCTTTCACTTTGGGAAATACTGTGTTAGCTAGCGTAAAACTAATATAACAATTTTACTTTTTGATACAAATGAGTGAACTAAATCATCTGTCAGACTACTTTAGCCTTAATTTGTCCTCATGTAAATAGATAAAGGCTGTATGCAAACGAGAAAGCACATGCAATAGCAGTCAGTTTATTTATTTACTTAATTCCAGCTATATTGTTTAGGAAGCTTGGGGGGGGGAAATACATTTCTCAGTTAATTGAATTGCCACCCTTTAATTCTCAAATCCTTTTTGTCTCCCAAATCTCATAACTCATGTTTTTTAGCATCCTAACTATTAAGTCCACGCTGCTTTAAAACTTGATCTGGTACAGCTTTATTCTTAATCTTTAATCATGAAATGACAATTACTTTCTCCATTCTACACCTCTCAAAGGTAAGCTGAGTGTCATTTCCCTAACATCATCCAGTGAAAGGAAAAAAAAAAGTTTGCCTGCAGTTCAGACTTTTCTTGGATTTTCTGCAATGCTTCTCATAAGAGTTTTAGAATGCAGAATAGCTGCTTTGTGCTGTTTAATTTCATACTGCATTCTCCCAAACCATCGGTCATAAAATCACAGAATGGTTTGGGTTGGAAGGGACCTTAAAGACCATCCGCTCCCAACCCCCCTGCCATGGGCAGGGACCTTCCACCAGCCCAGGTTGCTCAGAGCCCCATCCAGCCTGGCCTTGAGCACTGCCAGGGATGGGGCATCCACAGCTGCTCTGGGTAACCTGTGCCAGTGTCTCGTCACCCTGACAGTAAAGAATTTCTTCCTAATATCTGATCTAAATCTACCCTCTTTCAGTTTAAAACCATTACCCCTTGTCCTACCACTACACTCCCTGATAGAGTCCCTCCCCAACCTTTCTGTAGGTGCCTTTAAGTACGGGCAGGCTGCTCTAAGGTCTCCCTGGAGCCTTCTCTTCTGTAACCTAAAAACTCTCAGCTTTTCTTCATAGGAGATCTGGTCCAGCCCTCCGATCATCTTTGTGGCCCTTTTCTGGACCGGATCAAGCAGGTGTATGTCTTTCTTATGCCAGGGGTCCCAGAACTGAATGCAGTACTCCAGGTGGGGTCTCATGAGAACAGAGTAGACTCACCAAGTATACAGAGGCCAACATTTTTGTTAGGAAGTACAAAAAACAAAAAACAAAACAAAACAAAACAAATCACCTGTAGAAAGTAAATTTCTTTAGTTATTCAAAACACACAAACAAAAACCTCTAAGTAGCACAAAATACATGGGTGTCTTGAAGGAATGCAAATTACCCCAGGGTGCTTTCTAGGGAGTAAGTGGGTTAAATAAACCTCTTTGTACTTTCTTTATCTGGATCCATATTTTCCATGCAAACCTTTGCAGCTCCTTTTTGACTGATATATGGATTTTCTGTTCTGCCACCTGACTATAAAAGCAAAGAGACTTAAAATTCCAGGCTCCTGGATAATATTCTTTATGCTTTTCATCCCTTCCATCACAGTAGCATGTCCATATTCATGCACTTAACAAAAATGATACCATGTAACAAACTTGAACACTTGTACTAATTTGTTTGAGCTGACTAAAACAAATTTTAGTATGACTCACTAATCTTCAGTATTATCTTCGCTCATTTTTTGCATCCATCCATTTTCAGGGTAGAAAGCAAATGGATTTAATAAAATACATGACATTTCATTATTTCTTAAGATTAAAAACAAAGTAGAGAAGACTCACTAAAACTGTAAACTGGTTCTTGATAAGCAAAATCAAACTGTTCTTTGAGGAGTTTGTTCTTTTCTTTCACAAAAGTAGTTTGATAAGTGAAATAAACCAAACAACAGCTATACCATATATGATATTGGAAAAATAAGGTAAGCAAGGGAGAATTGCTGCTGTCTGATGTCCTGCACCAAAATTCTTTTTGTTATGTAGCTCTTGAACATAAAAATCTGGTGTTTGTATGGACAACTTTTGCATTATTCAGTGGTACTTCCTTACCTCCCTATAGTGCAGCTGAAAGGATGCTGAAGCCATGATGAGCTGCTCTTCTATGTCCTGGCAGGGTGAACAGTCATTACTGTGTCAAACTGTGCATGTTCTGATGTTCAGCTTGAGGATGTGTAGGTCAGCTGGTGTTGCTTGTCAGAATTTTTGGTTATATTGCCCCAGTGGTGGTACTAGTAGAGCAGAGTCATAACATTCATACTTGTAGAGGAAGAACGCTGACACTAAGGACTGGATGTCAACACTGTAGATGTCAATTTGTTTGGGTTTTTTAACTTGGGAGTAGCCCTCCTCTAGTTCTCGAAAGTGAATGCCCATTTGTGCTGGTGTACAATAGGTGTGTTTTTGGAGCACACCTTCCAGTTTAGTTTCATTCAAAAGGAACCTAGCCATCATACTCTCGATCACCATATAAACCAGACCTCAACAAAAGGGGAAAATTGGAAGATTTACTTCAGAAGTGTACTTCTAGTCTGAACTACACGTAGATGCACCCATTATTTGCTAAGAAATATCTGCTACATAATGAAAAAAAAGCAAACCACAGTTGCTTTTGTACTTATTAGAGGTATGATTCAGACAGCAGAAAATGAGAGCCCTGGATTTCTTTTGTAAGCTGTCAAGCCAATTTTGCAAGCAATATCTATTCAGACGACTTTGGTAAACCAGCTTGACAAGTTGTAGAGAAGTGAGAACAGTACAGAATAAATATCAGTGAATTTCTTGGCCCTATCCCCAGACTGCTCTCCTTCTGAATTGGCCTTTTCCTTTTTCTCCAAGGTTCAGCAGATGTTTAGGACAGCAGGACAGATGTGGCTGTGCAAGAGAACTTGGCTGCCAGTAGTTATTTAGCCAAACAAATGTCTCAGGGAAGAGCTGGTATATGATCTCTGACCAGTACAATTTGAGTTTGCTGTGTGATGCTTTATCAAATGATGGAATAAATTTATGTGGCATACTACAAAGTCAGCTTTAAGTTCTGTTGAGTATCCTACTTGCTTTCAGTTTCAATACATAAAGGTTATATTAATAAATCACTCTTGCAATTACATCCTTGAATGTTTCCAGGGATGGGACATCTACAGCCTCTCTGGGCAACCTGTGCCAGGGTTTTGCTACACTCATCGTAAAAATTGTCTTCCTTACATGTAGTCTGGACCTATCCTCCTTTAGTTTAAAACCCTTATCCCTTGACCTATCACTACAGGCCCTATTAAAATATCTGTCTTCATCTTTCTTACAAGCCCCCTTTAAGTATTGGAAGGCTGCTATAAGGTCTCCCCAGAGCCTTCTCTTTTCCGTGCTAAATAACCCCAACTCCACCTTTCCTCATAGGAGAGCCACTCCATCTCTCTGAACATTTTTTAAAGGCTCCTAAAGAACATTTGAATCCACAAAGACAGACACAGACCAGGTCTAAGGGTGAGGAGCTGCTTGCCTGTTACCACATTATGTTGCATAAACATCCGTGTGCTGCACCAGAAGGAAAGTGCCTGTGGGCTACAGGCTGCCTCAACTACTCTTTATTACCCTAGTATACAACTACTTGATATTAGTCAAATACTTCTGTGTAGTTCATCCTCATTTGGCAGGCTATTTACTGAACATTTGGCATGTCAAAGAGAGTGGAAAAATATACTCTCCCAAGGTTTCTTTTGGTAGTCTTGCCAAGTGGGGATTCAATGAATGAAGGGAGTGTCCATCTTTTGGCTACAGGTCATATCTTGAGGACTTTCCAGTTTTCCTCTTCAAGTTCTTACTCTGCAAACTCTCATTAATTTAAGGGGAGCTTGCTGAAGCCTTAAAAAAATATAAATTTAGTGCCTGGTGAGTTACCATTCAAGTACGGTGATTATAACCCACTTCTGTTCTTCTTACACGTGCCAATTATTTTATGCAGCTTCATGCAAAAGGTGCCCTACATTTTCTTGCCTCTTCATGCTCTGTTCTTATATCCCTGGCTTGTACACAATGAAAGGAAAAAATCAGAATGCAGATCTTAATATGATAGGGTGAAAAAAGTAATTTCACTGCTGGAAAACTGAATTGATCCTGAACATACTCTGTGATATTGAAGTTTCCAAAATGACAAAGGAAAGCTATTATATAAATAAATGAGTATGAGCATTGCTTTTAGTGGACAATTGAACCATTATTTTAATTAGGTTCAGGAGATAAATTGAGCCAAGTCATGAGTGATTTTGGGACAACTGAGAGAAAGGAGCAGAGCCGGAAACTAGCTGGGAGGAAAGGGTAGGAAAAGCAAGCACATTCTTTGCTCCAAAGCAACAAGAACAAAAAAGTTCTTGGATTCCCTGGTACCAAAACTTTGAAAGTATTGATCAGCTGTGGTGATAACTTATGTGTTTTTCTTAAAAGTTCTGTTAGAGAATCCTTGCTTGGAGCCTTACATCCTGAAACACTCCTCAGACTGAAACTGATAAAAGAGGAGGGATTTACCAGGCAAGGTATGTGTCTACAGCATTTGTGGTTTCCTCTGAGAAGGTCACAACTGGATCTCTACTGTCAACAGAGAAATATAGGCACTTCAGAATAAGATTCATTTCATCCTGAAGTAGACATCCTAATGACATCAATGAATCTGGCACCAGAAGCATCATTTTTTCCCCCACTTAAAAGAAGCGTGTAGTGTCAATTACAGCTGTAGTTATATCACAATCATGGAAAGCCAGGTCATTGTGTATGTGTATGTCAATAATCCAGTTGACTTCTGGAGTAAAAAGGTAAGCAGCAGTAGAAAAGTTGTCATTCCCATGCCTGTTCATCTTCATTGAAGAGATTTGTTCAGGTCTGGCATTTGTTTTGAGTTGCAAGTTCAGCTTTCCTTTGCTGTTAATCATACTTGCCTCTCTTGGCTCTCAAGCCTCACAAGTGCCAAACAGAAGGGAAAAATCACTTCCTTTAATTGATATGCTTCTGTTCATGCATCCCAGGATGTGATTAGTTTCCATAACTGCAAGAGCACACTTGATTTTCGACTCCTTACTCACCTGGACCTGGAGGTCTTTTTTTCCTGCAGAGCTACTACCTAGCCAGTCCGTCCTCAGCCTGTATCAAAATATGTGACATCTGATCATCCATCCTGTTAAACAACTAGCAAACTTCCTGACCTGGTCAAATGTCCAGGGCACAGTTTAGTAGTCAGGATAAGCAGTCAGACTACATCCACACTATTTTGGAAGGTACAACATAGGGATGAAGGCTGCTCTGTGACAGTTTGGCCAGCGACAAAGAATTCAGCTAATTCCACTATCAGCATGAGCCTGGGTTACCTCTCAGCCCCAGGAGTCTGTGGCCTTAGCCCTGGTTTTCTCAGTTTATCCTCTGTCAGGTTCTCCCCTTCTCCTTCCTCATAGCTGATTCTAGTTAACTACTGACTTACTGATTGCTTTGCCTTTGAGCCCTCTGTACAGAACAAATCGAAGTTCATAACAGGTACTGACACCAATCTCACCTGTAATACAGTGATCTGGGACAAGAAACAATAGATCCCAGTTTTAAAAGTAGTTATGTTTTTGTCTCCAAGTAACACTCAGACCCAGCTACAATGGATGCTTTAGAAGTAAATAAGACAGTTAAAGTGAAAGCTGCCTGATGTATTTGCAAAATACAGGTTTAATTTTGTTTAGGATTTTCAAGGGAATGTAAAGGATTCAGGTGCTCTGTTCCTACTGAATTTCAAAGATGCTGATTTCCCTGATTCCTCATATCCCTTTATACAACTCCCAGCCTCTATCTGTATTTTGCATATTTTCCTACCTCAAATGTCATTCCCTTTCTGCTTTTATTCTTGACCCATAAGGGAAAGATTCAATTTAAATTCAGTTCAAAAGAACTCTATTTCCACCTTTCAGTTCCACAAAGATTTGCAACACTTTAGTTTTCTTTATCAATTTTTTCAGCTAGACTAATGCAAGCAGAATGTGTGGCTGAGGTAGAAATATGCAACCTCTACGGCACTTTAAGAATCTCAGACTCAGTGAAACTTACCTAGATTACAGTCTGCCTTCAAAACTTGCACAAGATTATGCAGTTTTTTGACGAAATTATAACAAGATGAGAAAATCAGCTTTATTGGCTTATTTTCTCTGTGTAATTTTCGTTTATACTTTTAATTATATGAGTTATACATACAGAATTTTCATGGAAGATTCTATATTTATAATTTTAAAACCACATTTCATGCAATTCTGGCTGCGTTTTCTGCAGTTGCGTTGGCAATTTACTCATCAGTTTCTAATTTACACGAGGAAACATTTTTCCCCCCCTAATTTGGACCCTACAAGACATCTTGTTCTTTTGTGTGTGGCAGCTATACTTGCAGCATGTGGAATGATGGAGAATTGAAACGTATATGTGCAGTGGAGATCATATTGAAAGTTTACAGGAAATAAGCTTTAAGTACTGTCTTTTCTCAGCCTCGGTACTCCCAGCCTCATACATCACCTTGGCTATCTCCTACAGCAGGAATTATGTAACAATTTTAATTCTCGGGTTCAGCTTGGATGTCTGTCTTTGTAAGGATGCTGTGTCAATCTGATAATTTTGATAACACATTGATTACCTCCTATGGATGCATTTTCTCCAGTGCTTCAAAAACTTGATGGTAAATTAATTACCTTGTAAAAAGTGAGTTATTTCGTTTAGGTCCACTACTCTAAGATACAGAGTTTTATCATGAATTATTAATACTCTTTCTCAAATCCTCTTCAGTGCATTATAGAGACAAATGCTATGGCTCAAAGACAGCTGGATCCAGATCCATCTCCCCGCCTCCCCCGCC
>JAVJGI010000014.1:9372125-9393749 GCA_035590275.1 Ibycter americanus | reverse complement strand
CCATCGCCCCGCCGCCCACCCCAACCGCCCCCCCCCCCCCCCCCCCGCCCCAGTCTCCTCTCTGGCTACATCTGTGTTACTAAATAAAACAACACAGGAACAAGAGGCCTACTGGCATGATATTGCTTGCATCTCTACATCTAAACTCTTATTATACATGAGGCCACATACAGCTGTCTACTGGAAATAGTCTGGCCATGCTCATCCCCGAGATGTAGCCACATGTTTAGAACAGTATTAGCTGATCTGGACAAAAACTTGATAGGGATGATGATAATGATTAAATAGCATGGATGAATGCTGTTTGAGCTGTTGACCCGAACCTGTCTAGTTAGATAACATGTATTTAACCATGGTTCTCTTTTAAAAGTGATGCTCCTTTTGCTTTTTCCCTTCTTGACTGTAATCACACGCTTTTCCCTGTCTGTATAAAGGACTTAGAGCACTGTACCTCTAAGTTCATGCAATACCATACTGCTCTTGGTAAGGTGTAGAGCCAAGCTAAGTTGCATGAAACTTATCTGGACTTAATCTTAGAAAGTCAGCATATCCTGTTACGAGTAGATTTTCTAGCGCTGCCTTCTATGAACTTAGTCATCTTGGTGTTGTGTTCTGTTGCCTGGTTCAAAGCTGCCCTGTGTCATTGCTACTGTATGGTAATTCTGGGTTTGGTACCTGCAGTTATTTCCTTTGTGAACCATTCTGGAGAAGAACTGAGGGTCAAGGAGCCTTCTTAAGCCAAAGCAATTTTATCAATTAAAATGCAGCACTTAGGAGAAAAAAGTAACACATGATCTATGGGCCAAGCAAACAGATTTTCTGGCCATCCTTAAATGTACCAGATATTTGCCTGAAATGCTCCTCACTTTTAGTCTAGACATAATTTCTTTTTTTTTTTTTTCTTTTGGCTTTGCTAGTTATGAGATAATTTGGCAACTAGTCTGAAGGTCAAGTCAGTCTCCTCAGAGCCTTTGATTCCGCAGTCCTGAAACATCTTACCTTCTCAGCAGTTCTCCTAGATCATGACTTTATTTTCCAACTTGTCCCCCCTGCCCCAACCCTCTTGATCTAACCTCAAATAGTTAATAAATAACCAAGTGCTTAATGCAGTGTGCTCACATGGTTAATAACATCAAAGAGGAAAAGATATTTGGGAAAACTGCATAATGCTACCCTTCTAGATTTGAGACAAACTGCCCACAGGCCTTTGGATTTGTGGCACTGCATTGCTCATTATCCCTTTTCCCCTCACAACTAACTGTCCAGAACAATCATCAAGGAAATGGGGAGACATGTTCCCATAAAAGTCTTCCATAACCTCCATATAGGGCAGTATCTTCACTGGGAAGGTTAATTAACTTTTAATTTAACTCTTTTTCAGGCTGTATGTGCACTGAATCTGTTTTAAAACCAAATAGCTTTGTGCTTTAACAGCCAGCTCATGCTTGCTTATTTCAATTTGGTTTGCACCAGAAAAAAACTGGTTATTTCCTATCCCAATGTTAGCATAAAGAAGTTTGATACAGATTTCAGTAAGGAAGAATAAGATTTTTGGTGTGCAGGCTAAGGGTGTGTGATATGGATATTTGCCATAGATTTCTTTATTCTGGCAGGTAAAGAATAGCATACAGAGTTTACCATCCTCCTTTTCACCTCCAATTGTAGTAACAGACATAGATAAATACATCTAGCTATGAGATTTTATTGAGAAAAGAATTGTATGGGAATATAGTCTAATGGTTTGGATGCTAATTTGGAAATGATCTTACACAGAGTCATACAATCATTTAGGTTGGAAAAGACCCTTTTAAGATCAAGTTTGACTGTAAACCTTACACTGCCAAGTCCACCACTAAACTGTATCCCTAAGCACCATGTATACAGGTATTTTAAATACCTCCAGAGATGGGGACTCAACCACTTCCCCGGGCAGCCTCTTCCAATACTTGACAACCTTTCCAGTGAAGAAATTTTTCCTAATATTCAATTTAAACCTCCCCTGGTGCAACTTGAGGCTGTTTCTTCTTGCCCTATCAGCTGTTATCTGGGAGGAGAGACCAACCCCCACCTCGCTATAACCTCCTTTCAGGCAGCTGTAGAGAGCAATAAGGTCCCCCCTCAGCCTCCTTTTCTCCAGGCTAAACATCCCCAGTTCCCTCAGCCGCTCCCCATCAGACTTGTGCTCCAGCCCCTTCCCCAGCTCCGTTGCCCTTCTCTGGACACGCTCCAGCACCTCAGTGTCTTTCTTGTAGTGAAGGGCCCAAAACTGAACCCAGTATTTGAGGTGCAGTCTCACCACATATTGATATGTAAGCACATTAATGCCTCTGTGAACTCAAATTTTGATTTTCCCAGTCTTAAAGGTTGTTGTAACACTGCTACAAGCAGTGAAACTTTGTGATATTATGCAAATGGAGCTTCCATAAATATCTTAGATAAGACACATGGAGAACATCCTTTCATCTTTGATCACTGTCAGATTTCTGTTAATTAAGTTATTGATATGTAACTCTCATGTGTTCTATAAATCATTCTCTGCTTAAGTGAGGAATGATGTAAAAGAATTCAAATGTCTGAAAAGCAGATTATGGGATGCTTCACTGTGAAAGAGTAACATGTTTAAATCTACCAGGATGAGCATATGTCCTTCTTATGTTGGTAATGAGCCCAAACAGACAGCAATTAGTATTTACAGGCTTTCATTTATATGTATACTTACTAAACACTGAATATACTAAAATACTAATAAAAGCTCTGATAATGCCAGTTACATAAATCTCTTCAACCACAAGAGGTGTACTTTCAGAAAAGGGTGTAAACACCCGTTGTCACCAGGAGACAAACAAATTACACTTCATTAACACTGCTTAATTTTTTTTCTTTGTAGCTTTGTACAGTATGCAACCAATTTTAGTCCATAATTTGCACCTTGTCTTTACAGTTATCAGTAATATTTAATCACAGTTGTGAGGCCAAGGGAAAAAATAACTATGTAAAATGCAAATGCTGAGTTAAATAGGAAAAAATTACTGTAAGGAAAGAGAGGCAACTTATTTTTATTCAGTCAGAAAATGCTTTGATGTCAAAAGTCTTTAAAGTTAAAATACTTAGTATAGGCAACCCACTGAAAACCAGGTTTCTGTTTGGTGTAAACAAGTTCAGGATCTTGAAAACTGATGGTCACTGGTGTGCTTCCTTTGCTTTGATGTTGCAACACAGAGTCTGAAGTAAAAGATTTGGCTGCTTTTTCCCTATAGAGTCAGATTTCTAAAGACGACAACTGAAATTCTGTCCAACCTGTAGAGTATAGCACCCTGAGTAGTAGTAACTGACTGTGGGAACTATTTTCTGCCAGAATGGAACAAAGTTGTATCAGCCCAATTTGTTGTTAGTACAAGAAAAGACATATTCAAAGACTTCAAGTTATAATGGATTTATTGCTTCCATTGGATGCTTGTTGAAGTTGCTAATTACCTTCAGCATTAAGAGCACACATCTTATTTCCAATTTAAATTTTGGAAATAACACTGAGAGATATTAGAGCTTGCCAGGCACATGTCAGCTAAATGCATGTGACCTCTAACGTTATGGTTTCACCTTGGTACATAATTTTGAACTGCTGAAGTCACCTCTTGCTGATAGCTTTTGTACCCCAGCACACAAATTTTCCCCTTGTGTAATCTATATAGCTTAGATGCCTTAATCAGAACTCTTAAAAATGCCTACATTTACAAAACCTTTCTGGTTTCCAGATCTTTTTAGTTCTATCTTCAAATGAGATCAAGCTGTGAATTATCTTTATATGCAAGGAAATTTCCATTGATGAGTTAAGGGAATAAAGATATTACTAATTGGTTGCATAATATTAAAATATCTGGAATGTACATGAAGGCTCAGGCTGTTAATTAAGATAAATTGTGAAAATAGTCATGCAGACTATAATTTCCATGTAGACTTTAAAAGCAAGAAAATTATCTTGGTGAAAGAGAAATATATGATAATAAACTCATACAAGAACGTGATTCTGCTCTGATACTTGCAAATCATCTGTTAGTGCATGTACATTTTGGGTTCTCAGGCTTCCTTTTGTCCCCAGTATTGTGTCTCTGTGTTATGTGTCTGTGCATAGTGATGGTCAATTCTAGAGGATGATTCAGAAAACATATCATGAGTAATAATAATGTTAAAACTCTGGATAATTTATTAAGAATCTACCATTCTCCCAGTCTGTGTTTATAAACTCAAATCACCTGTATCCAAGTCATTTATACCTTACTTTTACTTACATTTTACTCATGAGTGGAAAGTACTCATGCCCTCAGACTGATTGTTAGGAAGTGTCAATTATGAATAGTGTTGCTTTCATATATTTGATAAACAAATGCTGACACATAGGTAATATATCACAACACAGGACCAGAAAAATTCACGTGTGGTTAAGTCTAGTCCCCTGCATTTTTCCTGGCTCTGTTGTTGCTTATTCAGCACTGATTTATCTCACCTGTTCTTCGGTTTCTATAGGAATAGAGCTTCAACTACCTCCCTTGGAAATCTATTCCACTGACAGGCTGTTATCACTAGGACACATTTTGATGCTTTTACAATTGCCAAACCTTTCCTAAGACTCGTATAACACCAATATGTTGTAATGACTGCTGACAAGACAAAGTTGTACAAATCCCACTGGGACTAGGGAGCTGCAGTACTAGATAGTGTTAGGGTAAGGGGAAAAAAAAAAAATCATGCATGCCTAGTTAAGCCTCACAAGGTTTAGTGTAGATCTTATACGATTCTAAGCACATTTAAAAAATGCCCACGGGCTTACACACATCTACTCCTCTAACTGATATGCATTTGTGCAGCTATTTCATCTGAGTGTCTCCAAGTGGTTCAGAAATTAAGCCTGACTGCATGCCTGTAAGACAGATAGAAATGATACTGCTTTTAACATACAGATGAGAAAGAGAAAGCATCGGGTAATGTTTCACACTGGTAAAGGAACAATTTCACTAAGCTAAAAAAGATTTCAAGTAAGGGTGATTTCATTGGGCTAGTGGGGTTCCTGAGCTCACTGTCTGCTCTTGTCCCTCACCACAAGAAGACACTGAGGGGGTGGATGTGGTGTCTTTCATCCTTCCCTTCTAGAGCTGATGGTGCTGTGATGCAGTTTCTGACGTGTGCCCTGTGCCTCACTAGGGCAGCTTGTGCCTCTGGGCCTGCCTTCTCCCTGCTGCTGCTCCTTGCCTGCTGAGTGAGGCCAGTTCTACCCGGTCCTCTCCTACACAAACTCACATCTCCAGGATTGTTCCAGCCCTCTCACCTCCAGTATCATACAGTCCTTTCAAATCCAGTATCTCCAACCTCTAGCCCCTGTACCATCCCCACTCCCTCATTTCCATCACATCCAATCTCACTCAAGCACTGTTCTAATATCTCAGTCCCCATTTAACATCTTCCACATCCTCCATGCCCTGGTAATATAACTCCAGCCTTCTCACCTTTGTACTCACTGTCCTCAGATCATAGTATTCCACCATCCTTGCCCATTCTCCACTCTCCATAGTCCAGGTATTTTCCTACCCAAAGATCCCTTCAATCTCAACATTATTCCACACAACTACAGCTATCAGTGACCATCATGACAACTTCATAGCCCCTTTAACCGCACTCTAAGCTTCATCCAGCTGTAGAAATACTCCAGTGATTCCACTCCGCCATAATAGTTGCAAGACTATCCTGGTCAACCCCAAGTCATCCCTAATGATTGCGTCTACTCTCTGTCTGCATCATCTTCACTGCCAAAACCTAACTCCTAACACCATCTCTGTCATTTTCCCCATCTTCCTCCACTCTCAGGAAGGCACACAGAATACTCTCTCAATAGTAATTTACACAGGAATAATAATTATTGTCTATCTATAATCTAAAACTCATTGACTATGTTGCATAGCAAATGTGACACTTTAAAAATGCCTGTTACAGCTCTCTGTATTGAGAGGTGAAGAAAATTGCTGATTTTCTCAGCTACACTCCATTCAAAGAGACAAGGTGAGCAATTCAGTGGTTATTACAAAGAAAAATGAGTTTCCTGGATCACAGTTTACCACTGCTGGAAAATTGATGATAGTACGTTAGTGGATTTTTTTTAAAAGGTAAAACAATGTTTTGTGTTCAGCTGAAAGCTGAGGAAGAATCTCTGATGATCATGGTATGTTTGCCATTTTTTTAGTATGTCCTTTCTAAACACCGTATTTGGCTGCTGAAGGTGAAAGACTACAGAGGATGGATGGATGCTTGGTCTTAGCCAGAATATCTGAATGACTAATTATTTCAAAATATTTAAGAATATTTCAGAGTGGATATTTGGTGCACACCCTCTTGATATTTGAAGATCCACCTTTTAGATATTTAGATCTATAAATTTACATCATTGAATTATCAATTAAACAGTTCCTGTCTGTCCATCCACTTGAAAAAGTCCAAAATGAGTTGAGAAGATGGATACTATCTTTATTTAGATCAGTACGTTCATTTCTCCAAGTAAACTACAGAGGAAAATGGTCTTTGTAAACTAGATTGCTAGGCACAGAATGCAAGAAATACTTGACTAAAGAATGAACTGAATTTAGATGAGGGGAGTTTGGTCCATCACTGAGGAACTGTACAGTGAGATTGTCTCTTACATTGAAAGTGCTTTGTGTGACAGCCTGTGGGTGGTCCACAGTGTACTGGTTAAATTTATGCAGAAACCTTAATGTGGAACAGAAAGAAGAAGCTGTTACTGTGTTTTGCCTTAGAAGATTGTATTAGTCGAAGACGTAGTACTCTCATACGTTGGCAATATAGGCAAATTCTACAGCCAAACTCCCGGTGAACTCAGCAGCAACTTTGCTAAGTGGCAGCTGAAAAATGCTATTGCGTGCTGTCTTCTGACAAACATGTACTTATGAAATAAGGAAATCAATCACTCTGGCAACTTTTGTTTTATCCCCTGAGGGTTCATTAGTGTACAAGGATAAAGCCACCATAGAAATCATGCTTCTCTTGACATATCTGTGCATTCCCATTTGCCACATCCCTGATCATATGAGGGGAGTGGACTGCACAATTGCTGGGCCAAGAATCGTTTTTTGGGGGCATCACAAATGAACTATTCAAAGCCAATAGGTCCTGTGATGCACTTTAAAGTCTATGAGTGCTTCTTCCTGTTTTAAATCAATGCTGAGTGTCCTTTTAATGTTGGTGATGCAACGAGAATCCCAAGCACTGTATGTGAGTTGTGTCATACGGAAAGCTGGAAACCTGAAGAACACCAGGGAGCAAAAGAAGAAGCAAGAAGCTGTTTTGGGTTCAAAACCTAGTATCTTCAATTAAGGTTCAATAAAACTCCTTTGTATTACAGGATCACTACGTGAGTGAAATGAATTAGTAATCTTCTTGGATCACTGTTTTTGAATCATTGACACTACTAATCTGAATCTGCTACCATAACCGTTACACTTCACTGCTTGCTGCCCAGAATTTCTTTGTACTTGAGATTTTGCGTACCTAGAGGTACCTGTCAACTAGCTAACTCTCACCTGCCTGATTTCCCACTGGCTTTCCTTTTGCCCTGCTCATCATCTCCATCTGGCTCCACAGTAAAACAGGAGAACTCAGACATAACATTTTGTAGTGGGCTTTTGTGTACAGTTCCCTTTCACTGGAGCTAGGGTGGATGCCAGGTGTAGCTAGAAGCAGCCCTGTGCAGGCACGCACAGCTTGTGTGACTGAAAGGTACTTGTATGGTGATTTCCCTCTGTGGCTGTAAGGGTGGTTTGGAGGAGAGAGGAGAAAAAGAAACAGATATTGAGGATGGGATTCAGCTGCATAAGTAGGGTTCTGGTTGCTATTGCATCATCCTAGGGCATGCAATGTACCTTAGTGGGGCACACAGATATATTGCAAGAGCTGCAGGGGACCCACTCCACTCTAGAGCTCTAATGGCCAAGGTAGATACTGTCTTCGGCTTAACATTGTGTTATGGTCAGAAAGGGAATACAGCTGATGAGCAGAGCCCCAAACTCAGTATTGGTTTAACTAACATATTAACTGCCCTTCATTAAGAAAAGTGTGTGTGTGTGAGTGTGAGCACATGTGCTTGTGTGTACATGGGGTGTCCTACCACAACACATCATAGCCCCCATTCCTCACCAGGAGGAGTGTGATGGTGATGGCAGGGATTTCTTTGCCAGCTTTTTTCTGGTGTTGCATCTGATTCAGGTTGTTCTATATGTTTTTAACACAACACGCCTACTACGTTTTTCCTCACTGAACTGCAGTTCCATATCAGACTCACTTTTTTGTTCTCTTTATTATTCCTGAAAATTGTTTTACCTGACCCACAAGGCTGTACTCACTCAGGGACGAGTCGTTGCCCATTGTGTTCATATTTTTATTCTAGGTTCATAGACAGTTCCTTCTACACAGGAAAGCTGCTTGTTTCTGCTATGTACTAATTGACACTAGGGGTTACATCACACAATTTTATCAAGTCAAACTAAAACTGCTAAGAATTCAGACATTCGTCAACGGACTGCTACACTACCGCTGTCACAGTTAAGACAAGCTAAAATCAGCTCAAGCCAAGGCAAGATCCTGCGTTGTTAGGCCAATAAAAAGACTGTGGCCTTTAACCAGTAATAACAAATTTGTAGGTACAGGGCTACAATTTCACAGCTACCAAAATAACACTATGAATCTGCATTCAGGCAACTGCATCCCTCCCCATCCAGGAAATCAGCCCACTTACATGATCATGAAAAGGATGTAAACATGCCCCACTCATGGCAGGCAATCCTGCTTCTCTTTACAGTCCAGACTATTGTAGGGAAGACAAGATGTTAGGGAGAGCACAGAAATGTTTTAATTATTGTCTTTTTTTTAGAAATCTTACAAACACCTCAGTCTGTCAGTCTGACATCACCCAGCTTGAATCCATACAAATAGATAAAAAAGACTTTGTCAAAACCAGGCATGGATGGTAAAACAACTGCAGGAATATAGAGCATCCTTTTAAACAAATAACCATGGAGGTGTCTGAACCTAACACTGATGATGATGGCTGAGAAGAGGAAGAAGCACTGGTCTTTGGAGAGGGAAGGTGCCAAATCCTGTCCAGCAGCTGAGGAACAGTTTGTGAAGATCTGTAGTTCACAAATAGCTGTTGAAACTACAGGCAAATGGAAGATCCCAAGGTTAAATCAGATCACTAACAGCCTAGAGGGTAAAAAATTAGTAAAGTGTAAGTATCAGTTTTTCCTCTGAATGCTGTATTCCTTTTAGCATTATGAATCTGGTTTTATTTTGGACAAACAGCCTCTATCACTCTACATTGTCTTTGTCCATAAGTCTCAGAAGGGAAATTTTGTGGGTGCTCGCCCATGCTAGTTGACAGACCCAACACCTGACTGATTGACAGACATCTTTGCTGAAGTTAGAGGCTAGTTGGAGGAAGCGGCTGAACTGTGGGAGCTTGTGGATAAGGAGAAACAGATGTGCAGAGATGTCCCTTAGAGGCTGTGCCAAAATAGGCAACTCTAGTTAAAGGCTGAAATAAAAACATGGTGGGTCCCCCACCGTCTTCTCTGACTTCCACCCTTGGAAATAGTACCAAGCTCTTCACACAATCTAATTATTTTTTTCCCTTATCTTGAAGACATCTTTAATTTAGCTTTTATTTATATTTAATAGATCTTTAATTAACAAAATCCACAATCAACAACTCTGTTGAGTATCTGTGCTAAGAAAAGATCTAAATGAAAAAAAGTGGTCTTCAATTACATAAAGCAACAGGTTTATTTATTTTCTTGCACTACAGAGACATAGCCTCCCATTTACAAACTGCCAACATTTTTCTTCTCGAATTGGAAACCTGCTCAGGAAAACAGAATTGTCTTCAGTACTGCCGTCTCCATATTCAAGGACTGGTATAATACTTTAAACACTTCAAATTCAGTGCTGATTAGTATGAAAAGTCCACTGGCTGTATTGGAAGAGAGTAACATTTTATGGAGGATTTGAGATGTTTAATTTCTATGGCAACAAGCATCGAAACAATGCTGTGACTTAGGATACAAAGACCTTGACAGTTGACTTGTTCAAATATTATTAATAATTCTGTACTTTAGAACCAAATGCATCATATCTGAAGATCTCAAAATACTGCTATTCTGGAAGTAAAGTAGCAGCATTATTCTTCATTCATAAAACAATTTACTGCTTCTTCAAGGCAACACATCACACAGGTGGCTGTGTCAGGAGAATGGAAATGTTGGACCTCCCCAGTATCACTATCCCATGCCTTTTTCAGACCCAATAGCTCACCAATGGTTTAGGACTAGTGAAATAAATATGAATACATAAACAATTTATTGGTGATGTTCTGGACACTTTGTATCATTACCCTGAAAACAGAGGATAGTTTAGGGTTAACCTTCTTTCCTTAGACTCTTACATCATTGTGGAAATGAGGTTATTTTATCAGTGGGCATCCTTCAGTCCTTGTCTACTCATTGCACTGCTCCATCAGTCTTTGAAAGTTCAAGTCCTGACAGTCAAAAAATTGTCACATCTAATTTTGTTGATCCCTGAATGGCATTCTACTGCCTCCAATCGATCATGGATAAGCGTAAAATCTACTAGTATCTATGACAGTTAAAACAAATGAGTGCCCTTACCAGCCCTGCTTACAACTCTACTGTATGTCTTGGAATTATAATAGATTTAGGGACCTCTGTACTAAGGAGTTACATGCTAAAGTAATAGTTTGTGTGCCCTTTTCCTCCCCCACAGGCAATCCAACCCTCTCAACCCAGCTATTCCAAACCTGCCAGACTCCTCCAAATAATATGACACTGATTTAATCAATATTCATTTATTTGCTTGCTGGTTTATGAGCCTTTCAAGTACATTTTGGCTGTACTTTCTAGTTTTCCTCTGCATCTACTGGACTAACAACTTTTATGTTCCAAAAGAGACTGTATTTCTCCCTATAAATCACATTAATTCAGGACATGAGACTTCACAGAAAAAAAAGAAAAACAATCAGTTGTAACGTGCACTAAATTGTGAGAGTTGCCAGCACTGTGATCCAGGCAGATTTTTATTTCTACGCTGTTAGCCCCACATCTGTGACAGTGGTAAACACGGGTACATATGCTAACCTGCTGTTGGAATTAGATTAAAAGAAAACATACTGTTGGTACTAGCCTCAAGGCTGTAGAAAGGAATAGGTTTATGCAAGACATTCTGCCAAGACAAAGTTTATTAAAAATATGATTAGTATCAGCTTCTTATGAGAGAGGAGTAGTGTGAAAAAACGTTACTTATGCCGCCAAATCTATTTACACCTACTTAGAAGTGTTACTGCAGTAAGTGACTTAGAAACAGGCACAGCATTTAATGCTGAGCCTTCAGCTTTCTTTGGAAGTAAACAAGAATATGTTTAAAAAGGGAAAGTATCTTCAAAACATGTAGTGGAGAGGAAAAATTAATGAGTGGCATTCATCCTGTTTTCCCATGTAAAGAAGCACTTTCTTAAATAATAGAAGGATTCTCTGTTTTAGTATAGTAAGGCACTCTCTTAGTATGGTAAGGCAAAGACCTCTAAATAAAATTTAGTATCCAAATGTTGTTTGTGTATTTTTGTCTTTTTTTAAAGGAGTTTGGAGAGGTTTAACAAGGTTTTTCATCAATGTTGTATCACAACCCTGGTGTTTATCTGATTCCAAGAAATGCTGTCCCTGAGAATGTCCAAGAAATCCGAATAGCTATGATATGAAGAAATAGTTACTATAATTCACTATTTCTGATCAGATTAATTTTTAAGATAGAACTTTACACAATTAATTTATTAGAAATTATTATGACTTTTCTGGAAGGTGTTCATATTAACTAGCCCTGCTTTAATCTGTATGTTCTTTAAAATAAGCTTTATGAAGAAGATTCAAAACCTGAGATAAGAGGAAGTCACGTTCAGGCATTCAATATTTTCTACAGATAAAAGTAGAACTCATAAATTTGGTGACTGCTAACAGATTCTATTACTATAGAAATCAGCCACCATTTCACAAAAGCTTCTGTCATCCATTACTGAACAAGTGAGTACAATCCTAAGAAGATTTCAGCAGAAGTGTAATTGTTATAACCAAATGCTATAGAATTTGGGTTTTTAAGATTTGGACTTCTTGCTTCTTTTGGACTGAGATCCTAATTATGCTTTCCAGTAGAAAAGGAAGTTTCCAACCTGATTCCAAAAACCTACGCCCTATTTTGTGAAAGAGCAGATCCAGAAGCTTTCTTAGGCTTTTAAATAACCTATAAGCTCTTTTGTCATCCCTGTCTGCATAACTCATGTATCTGCACTATCACTCCATACATATGGAATGTGTTGCAGTTTTCAGCAGTTTCTTTGTGATCTTTGTCTTTGAGGAACACGAGCGCTTCAGTGCAATGAACCAGCTTGTTGGTTATGAAAGCATGATGCAGCATTCTTTGAATCTCAGACTATGAATATTTATAAAAGTAAATCCTGTATTATATCTAGAAAATCTAACCAGATGAAGACCCCATCACGTCAGATTTATCATAAAAAGCCCAGGTTCTTCTCACAGCCCTTGACTATGGTGAGAATGTCTCCTGGCCCATTCCATCTTGTGAACCGTGCCTGTCTGGAACATCGCTGCCTAACCTGAGCAAAACCATGTGAGGGAATGTGGTTACAGTTAAACGGTTTAGTCAACAGCAGGCCCATGTCTGAGTCCATGCCTTAACCTTATTTCATGTACTTGTATAAAGGAGTTCAACTGAAAGGTGCTGAAGGAGACAAATCATTGCTTAGATGCAGAAATTTCAGTTCTAGAAATGAGTCTGAATGAAGATTATGAAGAAACACAAGGCATATTTTCTACAGATAAGCTTCCAGACATGAAGCCACACACAGAACAACGAAGCTCTCAAAGAACCAAAAAGCAGGAAATAAAAAAATCCTGATTTCAGAGTGATGGTGATCAAACAACAGAATGGGTTGCCCAGAAAGACTGTGGAATCTCCATCCCTGATGATATTTAAAACTTGACCAAACAAGGCCCTGTCAATCCAAGTCTGGTTGGGGAATTCAACCACATGATCTCTAGATGTCTCTTCTAGCCTCATTTATCCTCTGATTCTGTGAAACGAGGAGTGATATTACTGGTGGAACAAAGATCAGGCTTCCTCTACTGCTCTTTCACTTGGTTCCGAAGTCTAAATACACGTGTTGAGACTCTTGCAGATGTACTCCAAATTCCACCCTGCCAGCCCCACAGGTACAGTGCAGAGGGTCATGACTGCGATGACCTTGTGGCAAATGAGACAACCACCTTGGCCTTACCTAATAACTCATAGAACAAGGCAGTTTGTGCAGTGACAGCAACTACTGACAGCAAATCAGTGTGGAAAAGTGCATGTGCACAGTTTCTCTTCAAAAAGCTGAGTCACACCATGAAGGTGGCTTTTCTGACTGTGCAGGGTGTTAATTTTTTTTTGCCTTAATCAAGACCCTGTGCTTTCTGCATCCTGCTGATGTACGCTGCTCTGATCTGCCCTCCAGTGTGTCTGCCTTTTGCTGTACTTCCACAGTGTAAGTCCTTTGGTGACATTTCTTTCGCTGAATTTATGCTGGCACATACTGTGGGATGTGCGCAAAGCTGCTTCTGAAACTGTGTGTTTGCCTCTTACACAGAATGCCACCTCTCATTTGAGATGTTAATTTCAGAATCTAATGATGTTTTAATTAAAATAATTTGAGTTCATAATCATAGATCCTGATCTTCAAAAAGGAAGGAGAATAATGATAGCAATTTAAACACAGTTATTCAATTCAGTATATATATACTGAATGCATGAACTTTTCTTAATACAAATACTAGTTATGTTCTAGCTAATTAAAAGCAATTAATATTAAAAACTCTTGTAAGGGAGTGAAAAAAGAATGCTCATTTTTTTGTTTCTGAAAACATGAAAGGACAGGTTACTAATCTTCTCATGCTCTTGAAGACTAACCAAGAGTGGACTCTGGTCCATTTGTTTACTGAATGTTTAAATAAGCTTGTGCCACAGTGACATGAAATAGATATTGATGACTGTCTCTGTGACCCTGATTCAGGAAAGTGTACTTCTCAGTCCCATTATAGATGAAGAGATATATGCAGTAATTAAATGCTTTGAAGAACTGGGATTTAATAACATAATTGCTTTAAGATATAAAGTCCTGATGCAGCTAAGGGTTTAAGTACAGGCACTTTTTTTCAAAGTTAACTTCTAGACGAATAAAAACCTCATTATTTTATGTACCCCATGCTAGGAAGAAAAGAGATGAAAATATGATCAGAGAACACTGTTTCAACTAGAAAATGTCTTTCTTCCAAATGAAGTTACCATTGCTGGATCTAGAGATCTGAGACCTTGATAAATATTTTAGGATTAAAGAAGAAAATTTACCATGCAGACTATGATCTGTATTATTAGCATCCTGCTGTCTGACCTAAATCGAGAAGCGAGGAGAATGCTGATTGCCGACAGACCTCAAAAATTCCTAACTTAAATGTGCCATGTCATGTAGAATTTATTGTATAGAACTGGTATACAAACCTGCAAGTCAAAATTCAGTCAAAAAGTATTTTGATAAACAGGTTTAGCATATTTTAGAAGTAAAAGCAAGATTTATCAGACTGGACTATTTCGTTTGCTTTTTTTGGTCTAGGATTCTATGACTCTTCCTTGAAACATTCCTTAGTATATAGAACAGAAGGCACTTGGTTATGATAAATACATGATGTATTCCTTGCTGAAGGTATTGATCCCACACAAAATGAATAAGGTCTGTACTTTCTTATGTTAAAGTATAATTCCCTTATGCCTTTGTCTCAATTGCCAATGGTATTATGCGGAAAATGAACGATACTAGATTTTCAGATAAGTACTAAAATGATCATGTAAAGAAAAATGACATATAAAAATAATATGAACTGCCTTAATAAGATCCATTCAATGAACAAGCACTTCTGGGCTACATTACCTACTAATAGAAACCTGCTGACAACAACTTAGAAACTCAGATGCAAGAAAATGCTGATTTCACCTTTAAGTGATAGCACTGAATTATTTAAACATAATTGCCTATCAGATGATGTGCAGAGTAGGTCTGATTTTTCTGCACAAGACTGAATATTTTAAAGCATTTAATCATATCCCACTCAGCCTCACTTGCAGCTGACTCCACTTCTCAGATATGTGGGGATTTGTGGGATTTGTTGGTCCATGCCCTCTTGAATCATGTATACTCGTTTCTGCTGTCCTGCATGTAGGACGGCATCCTTTGATAAGGATAACAGGTAGCTGGGTCTGAAGTCCTTTAAGGCCTACGTGACACTGGTCTGATGATGTGGGAGTGTAGATATCCTCATAAATTCTCTGTTCCCCACTTTCATGAAAATGAAGACTTTGCCTCCAGTGCACTGACTCCAGGCTTACGAGATTTCAGCTGGAGTTTCTTTTTTTAGATTGTCAGATTGTACTCTTTACACTTCCGAGATGTTAAAATATGCCTTGCTGGTGGCAAACCAGTAGGGTCACTTAACCACTAGACTTTTGTCTCCAGAGTAGGAATGGTCTCCACCCCTCGATGCTTTTGAACAAAGACTGCCTGCAAAGGTCAGCCAGGCCCTCTGGAATCAGTGGAGAGGACTATCTTCAGTGGCCTGTGTTGCGCTGGCAGTGACATCAGAGGACAGTTATAATAATTTCTGGCCTCAGAGACCTCGAAGTTCTCCTTACTCTGTGCCTCAGAGGCTCACGCTCATGGGGTGTTGGGGGAGACGCTCCCTGCACCTTCCTTTTTGCACAGCATCTGCTGCAGAGGTTGCATGAGAGATTTAAAGTCACCAGAATATTTCCTTCTCTGATAATTTAGAATTTGGTAAAAACGAATTTGTAATACTCCCTGTTCAGCTATTCAGCCACCAATGTTTTTTGTGACCATGGAGACTGAACAGTAGTGACCAGTTACTAGTGTGCAGCTATTGTATTTCTGCAACCATCCAGCAGAGAGAGAAACTGAATTTCAGTGTGTGCACAGGAACCTCAGTGGAAATGTTATGATTTTGCTTCTGTGTTCAGTAACCCAGAAGAGACCTAGAGGAGATCTTATGTGAGTGAAATTCAAATGTAACAACATTATAGGGGCTCAGCAATAATTCACATAAAACTTTTGCGTGCTTGACAGAGGATTTTTCATTTAATTAGATTGATGGATGGTGGTTTTAAATTAAAATTTAAAGAACAACAGATTTGCAATCTGTCAGGAAAACCATGTAGCTGTAGAGAGGAGTGAAGGATCTCTGTCACCATAAGACAATGAATAAAAAATGAAATTTCTCCTTTTATTTTCACTCTCCTATGAATAAGGTGAAGTGAGATTTCACCTGCAGTCTCGAGTTCTGTCAACATATATGCTATCACAGGAATCTCAATAGCATGAGATACTATTGAGCATGTAAACCCATTCTTGATTCTGCCCATAAACAGTGTAGAAAAAAAGTAAATTAATGATCTTCATGAAATTACTGCACTGAAGGAATTCTTTGCATGTGGGGACCACAGCAGATTTTACTTGTTAACACCTCTTCCTTGTGATTCACAGGTAAAAACCTGACAGGAGTACTCATTTACTCTCCAGGAATGCTTCTTTAATAACAGATGTTTTAATGCTTGGAACTAAAAATACAGGTTTAAAATGTGCTACTAGAAGCCACATGGAAAGTGTGGCAGGTATTAATTGAAAGATACTTTAGTAGCTTTTTACTGTGATGCACTAATTATTTTAAAAGAATCCCATGTTTTCTCACGGGTAAGACTGGAGAAAAGGAATAGGTAGGGGCCAAAACTGTTAGTGAATTAGAGAAAACCACGAAATATTAAAATCTTAAAACTGTTTCTATTTTATTTTTCATTATTATTCATTATTTTATTAATAATTATTATTATTTATTTTAAAATATGTTTGAGGGTTTTTTAAATAGCATTTATAGTAGCACTGTTGCCAGTGGAAGGGAAAGCATTCCAGGTATATCCTGACCACAGAAATAAGTTGGACACCCATACTGTCAGAGCAACAGCATGTTTATTGTCATATTCTGAGCTGTGGTCATCAGAAACAGGGCTACCTGTCAACTGTGAAAGGCCTTTGATGTAATATTCACCATCTTAAATTTGCTTTTTCCCCTCCAAATTTCTTCCTTTTCATCATTGTCATCCCTTCTGTAACAAACAGCTCATCCCTGTTTAGTCTTTCCACATTTGCTTTAATTTTGCTGACTTGATACCTTTATTTGATGTTTATGACATTGCTGCCGTGGTAATTTCTACCTTGGTAAGCAACTCTGTTAAGCTAGTACCTCCTTTTCTATCCATAATGTGTCTAATTTCTACACTTCCCATATTACTGTCTTGTCAGTGTAATCACAAAAGTCAGAGCTAATAGTCTGCATACACATTATTACCATTTTCCCACCTGTAACACTATGAACTGTCTTATTAATGTAGCAACAGATCACAGGTGGCCATCTGCACCCATGTCCTAACAGTCACTGGACCAAAACTGTCAAAAAAGCATGTGGAAAATTCTGTTTCCATCTTGGGTCTAGCCAGTTGATCTCTCTACAACTTCAAGTACACGTAAAGGCAGTGGTCTGTGTACCATCACAAACTCCCAGTCTATAGAAAAAACTGGGATGTTATAATGAAATAAGGGTATTCTAATTTCAGAAAGTTTCTCATGGAGTTTGTAGTGTAAAAAACTGCTTCCAGGGACGCTTCCGTCTAAGCATACACAAAGGCAGGCTTCATTTTCTTTAGCCATTGCCCCTTTCTGGAAGATTTGGGGGTTTTTATTTCCCCTTATCCTGAAATAAACCTCATTGAGTGTGATATATCTGTTATCCCAGATGTTCCTTTCTCAAGTATATTAACATTGGGCATGGGGAAAGATATAGAGATATTTATTGAGGATATAGAGAAGTAGGCAGCCAAATTCATACAAGATTTCACAGATTTCTCCCACATCTGGAGAATCATAAGATCAACTTGCAATTACATCTTCAACAATTGAAGAAAAACTATCCCTTCTTGGATACACATCAGGTTGAAAGGCCCCACTTGACTATAGTTCTTTAAGGATAATATGGATAAGCCATGTGTAGTCAGGATCAGGAAATATTCATAGGAAAGGATTTAGGGTGCTGTTGGGTCCTCTGTGGAGGAGCTTGTGAAGGTACTGAGCTGCCCCGGGTGCTGCCCCAAGCTGCTGAGACCAACCCAGCACTCTGAGGGAGAAGAAGTCCCCTTTCGGGGAGCTCTGGCAGCTACCAGTAAGAGGAAGCTGCCAGCCTATATACACTAAAGCTGACTAGTTTAAAAAAAATAGAGCTTCCCAGAAGACAGCTAGAAGAAATCTCTAATGTCAGGCAAAATCTGAGGGGAATGTGGGGAAGAGAATCCTGTTGCTTCCACACAAAAGGTGGTTGAAACAGTCTATCCACAAAGAGGTGGCTCAATTTATAAGCACTGTTATGTAAGAAAAAAGTCTGAATAACCTTATTTGTTGCACATAACTATTTTTGTTTCCTAATCCACTGCAAAAGTATGGGGTGTTTGGTTTATTTTTTTTTCTTTTTTCTCTCATACAGTCTCTTGGGGTTTTCCATGTGGTTGGTTGGATGTTTTTTTTCTTTTGGGGGGGTGTGTGTGTGTGTTTGGCTTTCTTTTTTTGATTGGGTTTTTTTTTTTTTTTCTGATAAAATCATCAGCACAAGCTTTTAGTCTAAGCCTCTTTAGCATTTTACAAAGAAGTAAATGTTTCAAAGAATAAGGGCAGAAAAAAGAGAGATGTAGAGGAACTGTAGAGGTTTAATTAACATTGATAGTATACAGTTGTGGCCTTGCTTCTGGGGCGGTGGGTTGGCTGATGTGGGTAATGTACAGCTGTGGCTTGTTTGGGCTAAGTAGCTAAATAGCACTGAGGAGGCTGGAAGAGAAGGAGCACTGGTGGAAGAGGAGCACTGGGTGAAGAGAGAGGAGACTGGATGAAGAAGAGCCTAGGGATGTAGGAGAGGCCCCAGGAGAAGCTGAGAGAAGAAGGGGGCCTGGATGAGGAGAGGCTGGCTGGAGGAGAAGCCAGGAACCCGCACGCAGCAGAGGCAAGAAGCAGGGTGGACTGGCCTGAAGAGGATGGAGAAACAGCGCAGACAGTAGATGAAATTTTGGAACCTTGTGTGGGAAAGCCTTGTTGCAGCCAGCTAGCTTTGTAGTGCTGTGACAGGGAGATGCATGTTTAGCCACTGAATGGAATACAATAAATTGTTCCTTGGCTAATCACAATATTGATTTGTAACATTGTGCACTATCAACGAGGGAGAGAAAATAAGAGAAAGGGGACCCAGGTATTCAAGAATTCTAGTCATAATCTTTCACGAGATATATAGACAGTGGCATCTTGAAAGAGACAATTCCACTTATTAAGTAATAACTGATTGGAGACTGATAAATTATCACTACCATTTGTACTAAGAATAACAATGAATAAATGCAGATTAAAAATAGAATCTGTTAAAACAGGTACAAATAGGGGATGCAGGGATATGGGAAGGTGCTCACAAGCCAGCAATGTTCGTATAACACTTTGATTAGTTTGGAGTAGCTTGTAGCAGTTCTGCTAAATCCTTACAAATGTCTGGATGTTGATAGAGCTTAATTGACCTACTGCAGAATACAACCCTAACTTGGTGTGGGTTAAAGTGCCTGACTATTTATTTTTTTTCCTTAGGACAAAAGATTTGTCAGGGTTTTTTTTATTCAGTGTTTGTTTTCCTGTTATTGTCAGGAAACAACTAAAATTCAGTTTATATTCTTGAGTTATATATAAATTTTTTTTTCTGATAAGCCTGGAATTTGTGATCTAAACTGAGTCCCAAAGGAGATAACAAGAATTAGTAATGATTTACAATCACTATGTATATGGGCATTATAAATGAATCATTAAAATAAAACCTGATCAGATTATCGACTATGATTTGCAGTCTCTGCGTAACCTCTACCCCTTTTGTATAAAAATAATAAAATAAAACTGTAAAAAGCTGATTAAGTAAAGCTCACTTTTAAATAGGGCTGTTTAGCACTGTTTGATCCTGTTAAAGCTGTTATGGTATAGCAAGCAGCCCACCTCAGGACGAAGGGTAAATTTTTTCTGTAGTATTCACGCATACTGATAAGCATCCACAGCTTACTATATTATGAAGAATAGCTAAAAGCCCTGAGAAAAAACCCAGAAAATTACTGCCTTTTTGCACTAACTCAATGCAATCAATAATTGTGGGGAATTGTGGGAGATTTCATGTTGCTTATCTTCTTTTATAATTTTTTTGGAGTTTTTCATTTCACACACAAACAGGGTGAAATTGGATGTGTGGAGCCTCCATCCCTGGAGATGTTCAAAAGCCACCTGGATGTGGTCCTGGCCAACTGGTTCTAGATGGCTCTGCCTGAGCAGTGGTGTTGAATCAGATGATCTCCAGAGGTCTCTTCCAGCCTCAACTGTTCTGTGACTGTGTGTCGTTATATTGTGGCTAGTCAGAACTGTATCGGTCTATTTGAACCGTAGACAAAGCCTGGACAGCAGCAGACCTGTGTCTCCTACACCACCACCTGTTTCCTACATTGCTGGGCTGTTCTACGCCTACCTTGACCTCAAAGACATACCATGAGGTGCAAAAGGAATAATACATTACCGGTTATGTGAGGTGTTTAACTCACATCTCCTAAAAAAAAAAACCAAAGTGCAAGTTTCTTTACAATTTTCAAATAGTCCTGGAAAGGCCAGCAGGGTTTGCCAAGGACCATGACCATGGATTTTGTGATAAAGGAACAGCAGCTTGTAACAACTCTAATGAGCTGTACAAAGACCCATTACTTCAGGATTAGAGGCCGTGATTAATACGAAATGATCACTTTTTTGGCTGACACAGGGAAGAACGGCTTCCCTAGCTAGAAACCTTAACTAAATACAGACAGAAAAAAGCTTCCTTTTCTAGACTGGGCAAAGTAGTGAGTGTGACACATGTATCGAGCAGTTACAGACTTCTCTCAAACTATTTCCATCTGGTGCTTCCTAGAGTTGAAGCACGTTCAGCGATATGAAAGGAAAAAAGGTAAGAAGAAAGAGGAAAAAGGAAAGAGGAAGGAGGAGAAAAGGAAAAACAAGAAAAGGGAGGGGGAAAGGGAGAAGTGTCATGGTTTAACCTCAGCTGGCAATTAAGCACCACACAGCTGCGCACTCACTCCTCCCAACCCCAATGGGATGGGGAAAAGAACTGGAAGGGTAAAAATAAGAAAACTCGTGGATTGCGATAAAGACAGTCTGTACCCGGTTTGCATGGCCCGGTGTCGGTGCCAGGGTGCTGGGGGGCGGCCGGTGCTGGCAGCTGCGGGCAGCTCCCCCCACGGCCGCCAGAGGCGCTGCCAGCCGGCTCCAGGCCGGGCCCGCCGCTGGCC
>JAVJGI010000014.1:9349758-9370888 GCA_035590275.1 Ibycter americanus | reverse complement strand
GCCGGGCCCGGGAAGAAGGGAGCGGTGGGGGGAGGGGGTTTTAAGATTTGGGTTTTATTTTCTCATTATCATATCCTTATTTTGATTGTTAATAAATTAAACTAGTTTATTAGTTTAATTAGTCACATTTGTGTTGCCCATGACTGCAATTGCTGAGCACTCTCTCCCTACCCTCCCCCCGCCCCCCGGCCCGGCTGAGGGGGGCAGGACAGGGCGGCGGTGGCCATCATCACAAAAGATCCTGCAGAAACACATACACCTGTTTCATCACATTCCCAGGTATCACAATACAATTTCCTTCAACAGCTACCACAGTCTCCTCTGCTGTTTCAAGCAGAGAGCACGCATTATTTGGTTGGATGCTTCTGTGTGACTTTATTAAAAGAAAATTTGGGTCTCAAGTCTTAAAGGTCGAATGTAAATGGCAATTCCAAGCCTCCATGAAAACGAGTTTCCAAACATGTCTCAATTATTCCTTTCAAAGCTAAATCTGTGCACAAATGTGATTAATTTTAATTATTTTTAAGGGAACTTGTCAGAGAGCTAATAACACCATAACTTTTAAATACTGATACAGAATAATAAATTGCCTTAGAAGTCAAATGTTTCTGAGGCGATCTAGAAATACATGCTCATGTGGCTGTGTCAGACAGTAGCTCGCTCACTTCTAAAAAACTCAGTTTCAGTGATGAAATCTCCCGTTCTAGGTAGCTGTATTTCTTCATATGATCTTCAGAGAAACAAAGGATTTTTCAAACAGGGTCTGCAGCTCGCAGAAAATGAGATGCAAATCAGCGAAGGGAAAGCACTGGGGATGGATATTTTGGTAGTACTACTTTTGTTTCTGATGTTACCATCAACCCATAGCCATGGAATAGGTGTCTCTGTGGCCTGGGATTCAGTGTGAAGCAACTCCAGGTCTCTGGGCAGTGCTTCTTTGGGAATGTAGGAGGCTTGGGATTTCTTGGGGCTTTTTTCTGGTATCGCAATGAAGAGGACTCTATTACAGAAAGAGAAGTGGTTCAAAGTGATCCTTGACCTGAAAGGATTCAAATTTCCCATATGGAAGGAAGCCGTTGTAAGCTACATGCTGCAAAACGCATGGGACTCCCCACCTGCCTTATGAAAGCTGGGCCACTGAGCAGGCAGGAAGGTGCCAAGTCCTGGGAACAGCAAGAGGACACTTGATTCTTCAGACAAGTATTTAAGATATTTTCTGTTCCTCATATGGCTTCTGTTTCTCCTCTAAGGACTGTACAATAGAAGTTACCTAGTTAGTCTTAGAAGTAAGGACAAGATATGCACTCTAACCAATGAGAAGAGGAAACTTCTCATTTCTCGCCTTTTCTCCACCCAGTTCAAGGACTATGACATTTCAGACTGCAAGGCAACATTGTTTAAACAGAAATAAGTTCCCACTCTCCTTCAAGCCTTTGGTAACATTTGCTTCATCCACGTTCCTTATTTTTATTTTACATTGAAATTTGTACCAATGAGTGAGATTTGTAAACGGTATCCAATGGTCCAACACTTTTTCCATCAGCTGCAACACACACCATCACTACCCACCACCACCCCCAATCTCAAAAAAATCTTGTTATTTGAGTTGAAAGCAGTAACAGAAATGAGTGTTTTGGAAAAATTCTCCAATATTGTTAATTCAGTCAGTTGCAGTCAGAATCCACTTAGATTCCACACATCTTTAGCAAGAAAAAGTCATGAGTTGTAGGGTATTCAGATAGCATTCAAATCAAAGAGGCTACTATCCACGATACTTGTGCTTTAAGTATCATGCAGCAGGAGTGTGTGGATCTTTGTCCACCCATTACTGAGCTTTATAACAGGCTACTGAGTCTTTTAGTCTTTTCCAGTTATGTGGAGGTTTGTTCTTTTAGCTCTCAAGGCTTTCATTCAGCCCAGAAGCTGAGAAGGGATCATGAATGACCACCACGAGCTTAGGGACAGGATGTCCTCTGGTACTATCATTTGTGGAACGTGAAAGGGAGGTAGTATTTGTAGGAGTGTTTATCCACAACATTGCTTTGCTGATATGTAGAATATTTTTACTTTGACACCAATTTCATTTATTTATAGGGGGAAAAAAGTGCTTTCTTCAGGTTTTAAGAATGAAATCTTTAAAGAACTAATGTCATGAGACTCAGTCCAGGCAACCATACACCATGTAAAACATGTAGCTAGATGAAAGCAATAATACTTGGAACAAAACCTAAAATGTTGACTGCAATAATGAACAATTTGTTTTTTTAAAAAAACCATACTGCTGAATTATTTGCAGAACTATAACTAAATCCCTTATGCTAACCAATCATTCATAGAAACAAGTGATTCCAAAAAGTTCTTCGTGATCCATATAAAGACTGTTATTGCTTATTGCATTGCATAATCTCACTATAAATAGATTTATACACAAAAATTCATATCTGTTAATTTTCAAATTACTATCTTCAAATGGTTATCAAAGACCAGGGTTTTGTTGTTAATTGAAAGACTGGTGTATCCTTTTTACTCAAACCACCATATCTTGCTTCCATTTACAAAATAAATTAATCCAAACAGCTGTGACTTCTGCCCATGTTTTGCTTTACACACAAATTAATAAAGAAGAATTCACTCAGTTCTGGTGCTTGCAAGTTATGTAAATATAATAAAATCTATATTATAAAATATGCATTAAATTAAACCCAAACCGCATATATTAGAAGCATATATTTTTCTATTACTCTGATATCTGTTTTCGACTCTGTATCTGAAGACAAATTTCCACTTCCATCTTTTTTCTGCTAACATCTTTATGCACACGACTATAAACATATTCTGTTTACCCTGGCCATAAATAAGGAAGAAGACTCTACAGTTACAGAGAGCTTCACCCTCCTCAGGGCACAGTAGGATCAGTTCTCATTTATCAAGTCTTAAATACTTTTTTAGTGTTCTTTATTTTGAGATCAGGGGTTCTGAGACTGAAATGCTCCAATGCTCCAATGGAAAGGCTGAAGTTTGTAAGGGAAGCATCCATTGAAAATTTTTCCTCTTTCCTGGAGGGCAAGGATTCAGTATTGACTTGAACCTTCAATTTCTTGGTCTTTCTCAGTTGTTACTAGTGCATTTATAGATAGATGAACAACACATGCTTCAGGCCATGGACACTGATTACTCTAAGCAGTAGTCAACAGAGTTTTTTAGCTTTGCATTTCATCTCCCATGCTACTGCACCATAGATTTATTTGCCTCAGATGGTTATTTAGACTGCGAAAGAGTTTATTCACAACTGGGCAGTTTTGGACAGTCAGCGTGCTGAACGGACAACTCTCCAGCAGCCTTCGAGGTGTTAGAAATTCACACAGCAAGTACTCCAAATCTGCTACTACTAACAACCTACAATCAGTCACGTCAATGCTCTTGTGTCAGACCTCGGTCTCAAAACGTTTATTGCTGTGGTTAAGACTCATGTGCACATAAGGCATAAGACGACATCCACTCAGACACCTCCATTACTTCCAAGTCTGGCACCAGGTTTTCCAGCTGCCCTATCTTGACATTGTTGACCCTTCTGGAAGCCCATTAAATCCCTTCTGCAGTCACAGGACAAAAGGACTGGGTTTGTACTCACTTCTTTAGTTGGGAAGATTATAGAAGCTACTTAATTCTGTTTCCTTATCCCCTTGCCTGCCAAGACCCACAGGAGATGGCTTCTCAACTTAGAAATATTTAAAAATTCTTTGGCCCTTGTTGTTGATACATCACGTGGAAAATTCTCATTATATTTCCTGTCTCCTATCCCTTGAGGCCTGTATTACGGCACATTTTTCTCGTAAAATGAAGTCATTACAGGCATTAATGTTTACATTTTGCCAAATACTTAGTGTCATCGCTAATACACTTATGCTTATTCCTTATATTGGAAAAGCTCACAGATAAATTACTTTAGAACTGTATTAAGCTGACATTTATCTGAAAGGCAGAAGAACAGAAGTGTTAACTAAAAGAAAAGTTAACAAACCCAGCTTTACTTCAACGGTTTTACTCTGTCATATTTATTTCATACAAATGCCTTTTCAATCCAGTTTTAAAGAAACAGATATGCCAGCTGTCCTGGATTTGACATTGATGGTTTATTTCATATTGCAGCTTTTCTGTCTGGAAAGACGTTCTGACCAAAGTAATTTAGTAGCTGTCTCTTTCTCAGCTTAAGTTCACGTCCCTTGTTCTTGGATTTGGCATTTGTTCAACAAGCCTTGTAACAATAACCCTTCACTTTTCATTTCTGTATATTAAAGAGTGTAAGGCAAAATTACTGATCTATTACATTGTTTTCAACCGTATAGTTCTCCTTTGCATTGAATCTGCCATCAGTTGCCTTAACTACTGCTGATGGTTCGCAGGGTCTGGAACTGGCTAGTAATGATGTTGCATCTGATGGATAGTTGTTGTAAACTTGCAGCTGACAACAACAGCAGTTTATTGTGGGGAAATGATGTAGGTTGTTTGAGCAAGAAGACATTTTATGTCAGGCTCTGAGCTGTATCCTGCTGTCAGCAACACCGATGTTGCAACTAAGCAAACTCCATGCTGGTAAATCAGATTATTTTGAGTTTGGTCACTGGTAACACATCTGCCAAACATTTGATAGCTTCATGCTTTTTATCCAAACATTTTAAAGAGCTTAGTTGCATATTTAGCTTGCAGATAATGCTAACATTGTTTAGATTTAGCATAGTGGAATCAGTGTCTTGGGAGCCATATTCAGCATGAAATGCTTTGATTAGGATAAAACCAGGACAATTTCGCCCAACATGCACATATCTGCCAGTACGTATCAACCCTTCCCGGGACAGGGGCAGCAACAAATCTTTTACTGGGTGAACAGTTGGTCTGGGAGCTTTCACAGAATGTCATCAAGGAGATATCATGGCTTATGTCTCTTCGGTTCCCTTGCTCTCTCCCACTTATCCTCCATGTCTTCCAGAATAATTGAGCTAAATCTGTTTAAATAATTTAAATTCTTAAATAATGTTAATTTTCCAGTGTTGCCTTTACCATCAGGAAATTTTTCTGCAGCAGAATCTGAGCTCAGGGATCCTAACACCCAGCACTTCTGGCCAAATGTGTGGTAAACTTGGTGCATTTCCAAAAACCCAGCTATTCAGAGGAGACTTTTCTGCTTCTCCTAGCAATGTTCTGCCTCCTCAGAAGAAAGCGATCCTGACCTCCCTGACTGCACCATCAGATGCCGTGGTGTGAGGTCACATAATGCAAGTCTGTCGCCTAAAGCTACATTTATGCTTCCAAACACAAACCACATTTACCTGCAGTAATCAGATCTGATGACTGATTATTTTAGGAACATGTTCTGAATAGAATAATATCTGTTTAAGTTTTCTTTCCATCAAGCCTTTCGAGGTTCCGTACTAAAATATATAACTGCAGCTTGTTTACAGATTTTTCCTGATGCTTTTGTTGACAACGCCATATTATTGTTTAAACTAGAAAAATGTTAAGTCCTCTGAGCAAAGCGGAAAAAAACCTGTCAACAGCCACTATCTGTCATTTATGTATTGTACAGTGTTTAATTATGGAAATGCTCATTTAACTGCAATTGTCTGACATGAGGTACCCCAGAATTTATTTGGTTTATTTAAAAGCTGGATGCTGTGCTCTCTGATGTCCTAAAACTCAGAATGGGTGGTAATGTTAGCGTGTGTAAGACCAGGCTTTATTAGCCTCATTGTAATTTCCCAAATAAGAATCTTAAAATTGCTAGACAAAATACAATGATTTGAGTAGTATTTTTTTCATTGTTTTCATTGTGGAAAACAAAGCCTGTCAGATGTGCATTAAATGAACATTCTGCAAACTTGATTACCTTTTATAAATTGAGGAGCTTTTTTCATCATTAAATCTTTCGTCATATGGATTTATGAGCTTGTATTATCAGGTTAGTCTAGTGAATTGGCAGATGTGGAGGAAAATGAAAGCTTTACTGAACTTCCAAATAACTTCGCCTTACCTAGTCTAGTTCTCTTGTTTATATTCAAATAGTACCTTATTTTGCACTGGTAATTTGATTCAAATACAACCAAGAAACAAATAATGGCTTCATTTAAAGTACTTGGTACATGAGTTTCTGTGAACTGATTGTTAGCATATTTCCATATAACTTTCTATACAAACTAAGGAAAAGACACACAGCTTTAACTAACACTAAAGTATTCCATTTCAAAATGGTAAATAAATTTTTGTGTCTTTTGCAGGGATTAGCATGGCTTATGGTTAGCATATCACATTCCTATGTTGAAGGTTTCAGCAAGATCTGTAAATGTCACAGCATAGAACTATTCTTAATACAAATGTGATTTCAAAAACTTTGATCTGCCTAATCTGTTCTAATTATCCAAACTATTTCTGGGACTGTCAACAATGAAGTACTTAGAAATCAGCATTACAATCATGATTTTGTCTTGCAATATTATTGAAATTATTCACACCAGCAGGCAGAATCTGAGAGAACAACGTAAACAGGATAATTCACCAGGAGAACTTTCTTATTCTTATAAGGCACTCAAGTAGAAACTGTGATTTCTTCAAGGTGTTTTACTGTTCTGTCTCACTCAATATTTTTTTCCATGATTCTTCTGTTTCTTGCAGTGCACAGATTGATTACAAACTATTTGCTGTGAACACTCACCACTGAAAATTGAAGATATATGTCAGTTAGTTGTGGTTTACTGGGAGATTGGGCTAAGGTAGCTTTACACTTCTTCCCCTCCCACCTAGAGCTGTAGTATCTGCTCCCAAAGCACACAGGACTACCAGAGGTGCACAACTCCTATTCCTTCCCTCATTCAGGCTGGGTCTGTGTGTCCTACAGGAGATGTTGTGAAAGGAGTTAGTATAGTTTATAGTCAGGGGAAGGGAAGACAGGAAACATCATGCTTCTTCCAAGAAAAGCAATTTGAAGAATACTAGGAGAGCTCCCTTTCTTAATCTCACAGCAGACCTCATTCCTAGTAAAAGTAGTAGTAGAAATAGACTACTCTTAGATTTAGCAGCAAGATTCAGTTTATTTTGCTCTAGTTAGGTACAAACAAATGTAATCGTGTGTGTGATTTACTCAAGTTAACTGAAAAGCATTTTGACAGAGTTAGGATGACATTTAGATTAAACAGCCTTTTCATTCAGTTCTTGGTTAGAGCATAATTAAGTCCTGGACAGAATGGCTGGCTGCTTTGTTGCTTTTTTTTTAAACTGTCTCTGTTGTTTTTTTTTTTTTAAACTGTCTCTTTTTTTTTATTATTATTTTATTTGGTTTTGGTTGTTTTGTGGTTTTGGGGTGGGTTTTTTTGTTGTTTTTTGGTGGTGTGTGTTTTGTTGTTTTTTTTTTTTTTAGCTTGATGGACCTATATATTCTTCTCCAGGACACAGGGGCAATCAGAGAGAAGAGGAGTATTATGACATTAAGCCTCTTGAAAATTGTGTTTGCTTGTTTTTTTCTTTCTTTCTATGAAAAAACATTTTTTTTTAAAAAAAAAGCAATCATAAGACAAAATCCATAATACCATTTTTTTCATACAGCTTTACCTGTTTTACATAATTTAAATGGCATGTCAATAGTAGCAGAGCAATATGATATGTCACGTCATTTCAGAATATGACGACTCATCATGTTCTTCTCAACTACTGTTCTTACAATTTTTCAAGACATTTTAGTCTTTCTGCATGATGTGAAAGTAATCTCAAAATCTGATATACAATGATGCAACATTTTGCTCTACTACTATTTACAGACTGTGAAATAATGCGAAGAAACAACAAAGCATAAATTAATGCCAGAAACATATCTCAAACCTCCAGTCTCATTTGAAGTACTTTTTTCCAAAGCAACTGATTTTGAAAAGGTTTCAAAATTTTTATTTTACAGTAAGTTCTGAACTTTCTGTTTCCATTTCAGTCTGAAAAGTGTTGAAATGCTTAATTATTATTTTGAAAATTGACTACCTAAATGTTGGCCATATCTTTCTGTTACAGTCTCTGGGTTTCACAAGTAGTTTCTTTACTGAAGCAGTTTTGGTTTTCCGCATTTCCAGGTATCTCTTCCATTGATTTAATATAATAAAACTATTTTGAAAATTTCCTATTAACCTTAAAAGACTCCAGATCTTAACATCAGATAGTATAGATAGTTTAATAATGGATAGTTTAAATTCTCACTGTTATTCCTACTTATTTGTATATTGCTGACAGTGTATGCACCTTCAGACTCTCCCAAGTTTTGCACAAAATTAAAGGAAATTATGTGAACCCCACAGAAACTAGAAACAGTTTCTGAAAGCAGGAGAGTGATAAGAAGCAAAAATCCAAAAATCTATAGCAAATAGAACTAACTTTTTCTCTGATGACTTGGTTAGCTTTGTTGTTTTTTGTTTCTCAACATTTCAGAAAGAATATAGCTGAAAATGTGACTGCAAGTTGAAGTGTGAAAGTAATCTCATTTTCTCTTTGATGTGAACATTGTTGTTTTATGGCCTATGTAAGGATTGTCCCAGCTGGAGAAAAGCTTAATGCAGATGTAACCTACTTTAAAAAAACAAAACAAAACAAAACAAAACCAACCAAAAAAAGATAGATAGATATATAATCTAAGTGTTTCCAATGTCCTGGAATGCCATTACATCCTTGAGCTTCCAACTGGACCATACTTATTTTTTTTTTAAAGATCTGTACATTATACCTTTCATCAAAGACAATCTATATAATTCCTATTACCAAACAGCCCATCAGTAGAGATAGTGTGGTTGTTTCGGTCTTTTTTCAGTCTTTGCTCTACATTTTTAAAATTACTATCTTGAAATAAGAAAACATAGTCAAACATTTCCAAATCGCTTCACCACAACCATCACTTTTCTAATTCCTTCTCTAACATGCACTGATTTTTGTTCTGAATATCATCCCGCATATTTTAGGACAAAGAGTTTTCAGAACAGCTCATCTAGCTTCCTCTTTTTAACACAGTCCATGAATTTTACTTCGTTCCCTCATGTGTCACCTAAGTTGTACCTGATTTTGTGAGTTGAAGACATCCATGGCTGGTTGATTCAGCTGTTCTCTTGTTCTGTATGTTGATGCACCTGATCATAGAGAAACTCTGACTTCCAGTTCCAAGTTTCTAGAATAAATAGACATTTAACACCTGATGGTTTCTCTCCTTCGAAACAGCATGGCCCAGTTGCCAGCACGTAGGCTAGATCAAGACAGAAATCCAGTCCCACGTGGCCTGCTGTTACAGTAACCCACCCTATACATAAAAGGCTCTCACTTCTGTGGACATCTTCCTGATATCCCAACATCATACTAATATCTGTTATGCATCATAATCAAGTCACCTTGTTCTTATATCTCACAAACTAAAGAGATTAAGCTTCATTAGTCTGAAATACAAGGTATTTTCTCGAGCCTTTGAAAACGTCATGTGGGTTTTTATTCACCCTTTTGCCAGAATTGAGAGTACTGGGATATTTCACCATATAGAAATGAATTGTCCATCTCTGAAGTGAAAGGGTACATGTATGCTGTGACATAGCTGTGGCTATAACAGGAAAGTTTTATCCTATTGGAAGATTTTCTTCCTAATGGTGATCGCACACTAGATTCATCCAACCTTCTCCAGTTTTTCCTTCACTGTCACTTACAAGAAAATTTTAATTTGCACTTAATCTGCAACAACATCATTTTATGATCTTTATTGACCCAGAAAAACACACATCTGTTGGTGATTATGGAAGCTGGGGATCTTCATAGCTGTGGAATAAATCTCAAACTGCTGTGAAGATTAGGCTAAAAATTCAAGTTACTTATTGGGTCTGATTGAGAACCAGCAGAACTGGACCAGCCACAGCCCAAGGCTTTCAGACTAACCCTGAACACAAGACAGCATTCTGCATTACATCTCTAGCTGACTAAGTTCTCTATCATGTCACTTGCAAGTCACCTTTAAACCTACAAAGTCAAGAAACTTCCAAATTAATACTTAAGCTCCATCCTTCAATCACCCCTATAATGTCAACATATTGTTATATGTACAATGGTTATCCTGTAGTGGAGACATTTGCAGTACTGATGTATAATGAGATCAGGTAAGGACAGCATGTCAGCTATAAATCCTAATTTACTTGATTCTCTCTGCCCAAGTCAGGCCACAGTATGGACATTTATTTCAGTTTGAATCCCTCATTATCTGCCACAGGTACATAGTGTCAGTGTAGATGAGGGGGGCTCAAAAACAACTACAACTTTAAACAGAACAAAGCATTTTGAAAAATATCCTTCATTTGATAGTTGCAGAGGCACTCAGCTTCTCCCTCTGTGTTTGAGAAAATCCTTTCTGTCCCGGACCAGGCCATATTGGTACCACAAGTCATGCCTGGCTGAGTGCCTCTGACACAGCCCTAATTTGAATCCTGGTAGCAAGTGTTCTGTGTGCACCTCCTTCCATCCTTCTAACACGGGAGAAAATTGGTCCTCTCAACTAGAGCAAATAAGGTCAGGCAAAGCCTGCTGCAGACTTCCATGAGATAATCTGCTGCAAAAAAATATTTTTTCCATGAATAAAATGTACAATGTGAAGTTTGTTTGGTTTTATTAAACTAATTGTTTACACACACTCAACCTGTGTAAGACTGAGATGAATATTTTTTAAAATAGAAGAGTGTTCTTATGGAATAGTGACTGATTGACAATTCTGGAGAAAAAAAAAAAAAATTATGTAAGAACAGAATAGATACAATAAGTGAAAGTCAATATGATTATCCCTCCCAGAATATGTCATCTTTGAGTGTGGGCAAGAAGAAACTGTTTACAAGAGTGAGATGATAGCCGTTTGATTTTTTAGTCTTTTGCCTGAAGCTGCCAACATGTATGTATACAAAAGGCAGGCCAAATGTAGTGGTGACATCTACTGAGAATTACTTATATTCAGTAAAATATCTCTTTAAAGTCAGCCCAACAGACTGTTACCAGATAATAATGACTGTGAGTTGTTGCAGTTAAAATTGATGTCTGGCTGCCCAGGAGGAATAAAAGACTTTGATTTTCTTTGCCATTCACAGGATTAGAATATTAATGAAAAAAAGAAAAAATGGGCGCAGCAATACAAAGTCTGTACAATTAGAAGATAAAAATTCAATCTTATTGTAATTTTATTACTTGAAATTGAGTACCTTCCTGCACCCTCCTCTAGGCATATCTTTTACAACATCAACCAAGAAACTAGATCTATGTGTAGGCACAATGTTGTTCTAAAAACTGTTGTTTAAAGACTCATTTAGTTTTGGGATCATTTTGTTTGAATAAGTATTCATAACAATAACTCCAGTCAGAGAGTGAGGGCTGTGAAAAGAAGAAAAAATGATTTTATCATTTTGTTGGACCATATTCTGGTCTTATGTGTATCAGAATAGCACCATTATAGCACAATAACTTTCCAGTGGAAAGAAACATATTTGTTGAAGTTTGTCTGATTATTCCTATAAACCTTTGTGAAGATTAACAGTGTAATTATTTAATTCTTCAGTTTGTTATAGTTAAAAGAAATAAAAAATTCTGTATATGATAGGTTTGAATTCTGTACATAAATTTACAGTTAGCAACACAGTTCACTCCTTTGCTAAAGTGGCACTTCTGCTAAGCAGAAGCTACTACAGATGTTTACCTGTCTGATGCTAGACAGGGACTGCTGTGAAAATCTTCTCACACAGGTTTCAGAGATTCCTTGTGTTCACCCATTTTTTGAGCTACAGGGATCCCTTTGGACAAGATTAGATAAAGATATCTACATGGTAGACATCTGAAGTTAAATGAAATAATCACACTTTGCATGTCCATTTGTATCTCCTCTGCGTTAAATAATCAGTGAATGAGTCACACAAGTTGTTCTTCATTTGAGTAAGCTAAACAGATTGATCTCTTCCACTCTTTTGTTATACAACATGTTTTCTAATTATTTTGATGGGTTTTATCTGAATGATCATCAATTTATCATTCTACTTGTTGTTTTATACAAAATCAATTTAACACTAGCAGTTATATCAAAACCAAACACGTAGATAAGGTGACCCTTTATTCTGTTTCAATCTACCTCAGCTTATATAGAGCTTTTTGAGCACACCATTGCCCAGCAACCTATGCTCAGCTAATGACTTATCTTCAGTCCTTTTCAGGAGTCATTGGTCATCTGAGCAGAGATTTCCATTCTGCAAATCCAGCCCTCTTCTGTTCCTAGACATATAACTTCACATTTGCCTATATTCAACCACTTCACTAGTTTATGCCCAACTTGCTGAATCATCCAGGATGTTCCATAACTTTTGTCTGTTTTTGTTTATATGTTGCAGTTCATCTGTCTTCATGCTGGTTTTTGAACTGATTAACACATCTTAATTTTTCTCCAGGCCTTTAATAGGAATGTTAAATGCCAGAAGGTCCAGGATTACTCCCTGCAGGATCTGGCTACATTACATTCATTAATTCCCCTTTTACATGATTTAGAAACTATCAGTCAATTCTTAATGTGATGTTTAATTTCTGTAAGATGCTCTTTTTTCAGGTTTCTTAATTTAAATATTTCTAGGTTGAAATTAATC
Source organism: Ibycter americanus (assembly GCA_035590275.1). Taxonomy (NCBI): domain Eukaryota; kingdom Metazoa; phylum Chordata; class Aves; order Falconiformes; family Falconidae; genus Ibycter; species Ibycter americanus. Next base: position 9,358,232 of record JAVJGI010000014.1, on the reverse strand, counting down.
TTATTGACACTATTAAATTTATCAAACATACCTTAATTTAATTTTAAAAATCATGTGGGTTTGATAACACCACTTTTTCATACCCCATTAATGATGCTACTCAATCGATTTCTTTTTAGTTGGTTAAACTCCATATTTTCTTAGGTTAGGATTTATATTAAATAGAGATGCCTATTCCGCCATCCTAATATTGTCCCAGCCAAATGCTACTGGTTTGAAAACAGACTGTATGGGAAACTGTTTGGAAACAGATGAAATTGGAAAGCCTGAAATGTTCTTCAGCTGCAATAGGCAGAGTGAGCAGTCCTTTCCTCTTCTTAGAAAACAAGATCTGCTACTGAAAAGAAAATTAGTGTCAAGAAATGATTTTTTACTATTGTTATGAATCCTGGAACCACTTGTAATTGCTTCTACATAATAACTGCAGTTTGAAAGAGGGGTTTTAACGAGAACTCTTAACTCAGGTTTTCAAGGTTTTCACCTTGTTTGATCCATTCATTGTGTACATTGTGAAGTTTCATTCCAGATTAAGACACTGAAATATACCTATGTGCATAGGTGCATGTGAACTGTGGGTCTAAACTCCCACGATAGTCATTAGGGAGCTATTCAATGGAGTCTAGAGACTAGTCATCTCACTAGTAGTAGGCACCAGATTTCATGCAGTTGTCCTGATTGATCTCCAGCTGCCAGTCCCAAAGGATATGTACATCCTATATGTCCTGAATCATATTTTCTAGCCCTACTTTTAAGTCTCAACAATTCTAGTGCCTTAGATACTGCCAGGCACCTATTGAACTGGGGTCCTACTTGCTGAAACACCAAAGCACACACGTATGCAACTCAATATAGATATCTAAACTGAGGTGTCTTGACTGACTGTTTCTGAACTGGCCCTCACCCTTGCTGTCAGTAAGGTTGCATCTACACTGTCAAGTAACTATGATCCAGAGTCCATCCTTGAAACCCAGGCCCTGGATCACATGCATTGCAATGTGTGTCATGCCATGTGTTGTCTGCTGCTCTCCTAGTCAGCTGTGGTGCTGGGGACAGTTTGCTCCAGGAAATGAGGTACATGCAAGTTCCCTCTACCCTACACTGTCTTCCCACACTATCCCAACAGACCTCGTGTTGCAAAGCACTGAATTATGACCTTAAGCTTCCTTAATGTCATGCTGTAAAGACACCACCATGGCATGGGCATGTGAGGCTTAGAGGAGACACTGCTGTGTTTTATGGACACAGGGACTAGGATTCTGTTGTTTAATTCTAAATATTCAGTGTTATTTTATGTGTTAACAGATATCTCACCTTGCCTTCAGCTGCTGCTCCAGAAGGATATGGGTTTCCTGTAAAGCCTGTGTCGTTCGTGCCAACTCTGTGCAGATGGTTTGGATACATTAGGGCATATAAATGCACTGGAAGCCAGTAATCAATTTTTGTAGCGGTTGTTTTTAATAATACAGATATAATTTTTATCACGTAGTTCATAATGATAATGATAATATTGGCATGTTTTCTTTTAAGTCCTTCCATTGCACAAATTGAGGAAAAATTCATATTTCAAAAGCAAAATGAAAATTCTGCCTTTATGTTTGCAGGGGACAAGATGGAAATGTCAGCCAAGTACATCCTAGATTCTGAGGACCAGAAGGCGAATAAGTAGAACCCCACATTCACTAATGAGACCTCATATCATTTTTGACCAATTTCATTCTTGTTTTAATTTCAGCAGACAGTACACATGGGATTCCTGCTATTTTTGTATACTTATAGTTGATGATATTACATTTATTCAAAGCAAGCTTAAGGGCAACCTCTTTCCTTAGGGGAAAGAGCTAACCATCAGTGCATTGTGGTAAAAATTCATTAATTAACAAGTTGTGGAAAGGCTGCAGACAGAAAGAATATCTTAGGACATGGAAGCTTTGGAGCAGCTTTGATTGGCAAAGCACCATTTGACATCAGTGTTCCTCTGTGTGAGACAAAAACTCATTTGTAAACAAACTTTGAGACATTAGTGATGACATTTGAGAGATGAAATCTGAAAACCTGTCCTGGTGAAACCAAAACAGAATAAATGATTCCCAGTGAGTCAGAAAAGAATTCAGAGCTCTAAAGAAATGAGTCAGAAACTAAATATACTGAGTCGGCTAAAGGCATGAAAAAAATAACTTCAGTAGAAAGAAGCTGCAGGAAACTCAGCCTAATTCAGTCAGTGGCTAATGTGATCAAAATCTATGAACCAGTTCGTTTGTATTAAATATGCCATGAAGTATTTTGATCACTTTGAGAAAAGTAGAATTGAATAATCTGTTTGCTAGCAATAGAAATTAAGTGTTTCATGAGAAAGGCAAGAATTCCAAGTAAGGGAAGGGAAAACTAGTAAAGAAACAGAGGGACAGATAAGGAATTATCTCCAAGAAGTAATAGAAGTTGCATTGCTCCCATGGACAGAGCTTGCAGCTGCAGCCTGCACTCAATGGGCAGTCTGCAGTCTGAACAGCTCAGAGACCCATGCCATTGCTTTGTCATCATGAGCACTTTCAGGTGCTCTGCTTACTATGGTATGCATCCATATAATTATATCAGCTGTGCATGTAAATGTGGCAGCACTAATGAAATGTCCTTTCTCATTACTGAATACTCAGAGAAGCATTTTGTGATACTCATAGCAATTGAAAAGCTATAGATAAGCATTTAGGGCATGAATCACCACTATTTGCCCCTGGTTTAGTCATTAACGGTTAGGAAAACTGCACATAAAATGGAAGTTAACACAAACTAGAAAGCATTTTATATCGCTCTTTTCTCTATTATAAAGTATTCTGTCAGGCTGGGGAGATTTGCACCCTCAAAATGCAGTTGCAGATGAGATCGTATTGGACATCTTACAACAAATTCCCTGCTGGCTGCATTCTTTCTCTCTTCTTCTCCTGCTAATATGAGGGGCTATGGAGTATTCTTACATAATAATAAAATGTTTCCTTACGCTGAATGTGTGGGTGTGGAAGGGGAGGGAAACGTTGCTTACTCTGTTATAGACAGTCAGGTGAACACCTTTGCAACTATTATCCAAGAGCACATTCCTGTTGTGTTCGAGCAAGAGGTTCTAAGTAGTTTAGTGTTGTTGTTTCCATTCTTACCACAGATAGTAGCAAGGTATGCAAAAACGGAAAAAAGGTTTAATTAGACTTTGTGCTGTGGTTAAAAGTAGCAGCTGAGTTTCTCAAATTTACATACGGACAATTTTTTTCTGTGAGGATAATACGTGCTACTCCCCTCACATCCTTCCATTACAAAACATTAAAAAGGTAAATCAGAACATTCTTAGTGGAAGGCAATTTAAAAATAATTGAGGATGCTTTTCTTACATGTGTAGCATGTTGAGAACAACTGGTCAGCCACCATGATTATGCTCTTCTTTCCCATTCCGCAGATTACTCCTACATGGAAGCAGGGTCAGACTTGTGTCTTGAAAGAAACAGGAACACAAGCAGTCGTAAGAACTCTGTTTTCCAGAGGAAAAATACCACACATATCCCTAGTAAAAAAAAAATACATCTGAAACAGGAACAACAAAATGCTTAAATGGTATTGAGAATCTTGGAAAACTTATCAAACGCTAATGGGGTGATGGAGGCATGGTCAGATCATTTACTTTGAGAAATAAATTAGGCATTATAAAGTCTAATCTTGTAGGTATCTACTCCTATGGAATTATTCAGAGCACTTAGACTAAGACTTAATAATTCTTTACATAGATGATGCTCCTTTTTGATAGAGAGGTAGTGGTAGTCCTTAAATGGTTTATTCACAGATACTACACACCTATCAGGAGTCTACCTGAGTCTGTTTGTATGGAATATCGAGTCCAGGAGTGTTTGAATATGCTTCAGAAAAGGTATTTGCTTTTCTGCACTCTTTATGGTAGGTAATTACCAGATGGAAAATAAAGGGAAAAGAAAGGCCTATTGACTATGAAACAGGTTGGTGCAGGGATAGCCACGCTGCAGCTCTCCATGCCTCCCAAAAATGCATCTCTAGAGAAAGGAATAGAAATTCAGGATCATTTTTGTTTACTTGGTCCTTGGCACGCCCAATGGCATGTCTCACCAAGAGAGGAGGAGGATGTTGCCAGCCATAATAGCATATGACCTGATAACTAACGGTATCACTCTTCAACAGCGTTAGCTGCAGGTTTGGGTCCTTCTGTTGGAGGAGGAATCAAATCTATGTATCCCACTTCGGAAGCAAGTGCTCCAGGTGAGACACAAATATAGAAAGACTGAGCACTGCTGCCACCAGCACTGAATGAACTCTGCCGTGCTGTCTGTGAACGCTCCAGTTTGTGTGACGTGTGGAGGTCAAATAATGCTGAAATAAATTAATCTTCAAAATCGGTATGCAAATCCACATATGGTTTGTTTTAAGCTAGTAATCCAACTTCATCTGCAGTTTATTTTTTTTTCAGATTTGCCAGCTAGCCAGATACACTAATAATTATTGTCTGCATCTCATCTCACATGTCTAGGTCCTTCCTACTTTATCTCCTTATCTGATATGTTCTTGAAACACAGGGCATCTGTTTGTACCCACTGCAAGGTTAATTCAAAAACTGTGGAGAAATAGGAATTTTATGCCACATTTTCTCCAACTAGTACTAAATATCTCCTTTAAAATGAGGTGGATTCTGCCTTAAAAGTGCCTGTATCATCCCACCATGAAAAAGTCCAGATGACAGCCTGTATTTGATCAGTTGAGTTCTATCCTGTGTTATTTTATCTGATGGAATTTCCTTTTCAGCACCATATTTCTAAGTCTTAAGTTGACTAACATTACAAAGATCATGGTGCCCAAAAGTATAGACTCTTCAGCAAGAAGTTTGGAGGGTAAATGTAAAGTAAGTGTGTGAAGACTGATGATCATTCTGTTTAAGAAGCTTCACAGCTTAAAAGTAATATTTTTTAAAAGGTAGTTATGTGAGTTAAATTATTAAGATACCTCCTGGGTTTATTGTGCCTTCCATCACTGATCCTTAGAGCTAACATTAGTGATAATAATAGATAATGGCAATAACACGTAGCAATTAATGGTGACCTCTTTTCTGAAGATCAAATATAAATTAAGCTTCCCAATCTTCCCGTGGAGTCATATATCCATTTACATCTACGGCCAATATATTGTATGCTCCTATTACCACTTACTACATTCTTACTTTCCCTACTTTTGAATTATGATCCCTTTTTACATCTTCATTTAAATTACATTGTAAGCTTTTGAGAACATCATTACCTCTTCCTTTAGATTTTTCTTTGGCAAGTACTGCATTGCAGGACACTGCCATAATACTAATGATCCTGGGACTTTACCAAATTATCACAAGACTGTGAACAGTAAAGTATGAATGGAGATCAGTTAAGAATTCAGCCACCCTACCCAGGTTTTAAAGGATATTTCAAGGATGATCCATACAAGCTGCAGGTGGATTCTCCTGCATGCACTTGTTCCACTGCTGCAAGTCATTCTCTGTCATCTTTCTGATCTCCCACCAGCATATGGTGATGGATTAATGTAGCGATGTTTTAGATCTCAAAATACCTTACTGAAATGACACCTTACTGGATGGATCATCATTGTTATGTAGTTTGAAACCCAGGGGGTCGATATAACTATGCTGAATGAAGATGAAATAGATTTGTTTCACTAGACACATTTATCATTTTAAATATAAATCCTATCCCAAGCCATTTTCTTTCACCTAGACAGACGATATTCCTTTTCTACTTTCTTCCTCCTCTCAACTGTCTTGAATGTACTTCCAAGGGTCAAGACTTCTGGCAAGAATAAGGGAAAAGGAACTCGCAACTAATATAAGAACACTGAGAATCTAAATCTTTCTCATTTGTTATGAAATGGCTATAAACTATTTTTGCTCTGATTGGGAAGCATGCATTCTGTTAAGAGTGCCATTTCAAAATCACATTTCATACTATGTGAAAAACTGAACCTAAACCTTGGACTTGATGTCTTTGATGTTGAGGGTTGTTTCACATTTAAGTCCAAGTTTAAGTGGTAAAATATAGTCTTTCCTGCTGCTTTAGCTCAAACCAAACTTAATTATAGGTGAGTGCTTTGCTTTACTGTTCTGCAATCTGATATTTAAATGTGGATGCTGTCTTCTGTGCTGTCACATCCACTGTGACATCAGAAGACTGCACACAGTGATGAAACTGAAGCTGCTAAATAAGTATTGGTGACCTTCTGTACTATTCCCTCTGAAAGCTCATCTATGAGGCTGAAAATGTAAGGCTTACAACACCAAGTTCACCTATCACTTACTTATGTTTGGGGGGACTTTGGTCAGGGATTAAAAACAATCATTAACAGGTCTGTATTTCAAGAAGCTACTTTTTCACTAAGTTAACTGTCCAAAAGAAGCACTACTCATAAATGAGAAGTGATGTGAGTAGAAGAAAAGGTTTTATCTCAAACAAATCAACATGAATAAAAGACTGAGTACCAACTGAACAGTCTAACAGAGGTATGATATAATTAGCAGATAGTTAGCACTTCTTTTTCCATTTCTCCAGGTCTCATTTAGCAGATACCTTGCACCACTAGTTTTTCAGACTTGGTACTATGGTCATTACTGGGGTCATGCTGAATGTAGGAATAGTGAAGGTTAGGAGAAGTGTGTCTAAGTTCCTATGAACTGTCCTGCAGCCTCATTCACCATTTTTCATCTTTGTTGAGGTATCTTTCGTGAGCATTCTGTGCTAGTTTCATCCACTTTCCTAACAATTACCCTCAAATGTGGCTTTGTTGCCTGTATTCTGTGTTACTTCTAATATATTCTTTGCAAGTAGCTATATTACAAATAAAAGAACATCAGTTCCAAATTACAAACTGCACAGCAGTTTTCCCTCTACTGTTTTTGGATATAAACCTTGAACAGATATAAACCTTGAACAGCCAATTGAATCAATAATGTGCTTGCTTAATGTTTTTATTTGGAAAAAGAAAGGTCTTAAATTATTCTCAATAATTTAGTTTCATCAAATGAACTTTACTCTTAAATTGTGTATTTTGGAAAGCAGCAACTGGTATTTTCATATCTTGGCAAAGGCTAACTAGAAATACATTAAATGGATAGCTGAATAATGATATGATTCAACTGATACTTTGCAGATGGGTATTTGTGATCTGGGAGAACCTTGATTATTTGTTCCTTGCAATCAAGCTTTCCTGCTGATTACTATTTATTAGCTATAATACAGTGCTGCCTGGCTCTTGCATAGAGATCTGGGTTTGCTGTGCTACGTACCACACAAAGAAACATACGCTGAGCTAATTTGGAACAAGCATCTAACAAACAACAGAGTGGACAAAGAAGAAAAGAATGTGAAACCCTAACACTATGTAGCTAGAAGATTATTTCAGATCTTACACTAACTGTTTTTAATAAATATTATGTTATTTGGATTGAGGACAATAGTTGGCTGATTTACTGAAGACATAGTAGCAGAAAAGCTCCAATTGTACAAAACAACTAAGCACTTGAGTAGTTCAGTGATGTTGATGAAACCCATAATTCACATGAATAACAAAACCTGAATTTTCATCTTACATTTTTTTCAATTTTGACATTTGTTTTTGTTCCAAAAGAGAATGAAGTTTTTTATTTTGTTCTAAAAGTTACAATTTTAAAAATAATTGATCTTGAATCAGTCAAAATTGTTCATACTGTTGACATTTTCTATTCTATGTTATAGTAGAATGTAGTATTCTTTCACAGCTTTACATTTCAAACTGAACAATGAAATTCCATTTTAAAAATGCCAGAATGAATGTTTTGATGAGATCAAAATGTTCCAGGTTTAATTTTTTCCAATGTGATTTCAAAAACTATAACTTTCTAACGTGACGTTTTCTGTCAAGTCCAATAAAGACAACTACACAGCAGGCATTGCAAATGTGTGAAGGTTTTGGAAATTAGATTCCAGGCAAGGAAATCAGAGTCGATCTTTTCAGGATGAGGGCACAGATCAGCAAACATGCACATGTTGAACTCACGTAAGGATCCCTGGGGAAGGCAGGAAGGCAGGATCCCGGGGGAAACCCCTCGCACACATCTTCATTCTGCAGCTTCAGCATTGCTAGTATGGGTGGTGGTGGGTTAAGTAAAACTGGATGGGCTTGCACAACCGCGGCCATAAATAGCAGCAATACCTTGATCGGGATATAAAAATAACCACAGTAGACCAGAGAAATACCTATTTTGATTGATGTTCTCATGCTGAGCGTGGTCACATACTTACAGAAAGAACATGAAATGCTCTTCCATGACAAAAAAATGTTCTCTTCCACACACTTTCTCAGCTTTTGGAAAAGCTCACCTTAGGACCTCATGGTCCTGCAGCTATACCTACACCTTTTTTGTGATCCAGTCCTTTCCTTCCATTAATTTCCAT
>JAVJGI010000014.1:9300236-9349747 GCA_035590275.1 Ibycter americanus | reverse complement strand
CTGGAGCCGGCTGGCAGCGCCTCTGGCGGCCGTGGGGGGAGCTGCCCGCAGCTGCCAGCACCGGCCGCCCCCGGCCCCCGCCAGCGCCGGGGCACGCGAACCCCACACAGCACCTTCGACTGAATTAAGAAGGGGGGAAAAGGATTTTTCCTCCTCTCCCCCCTCTCTCCCGCAGCTGTTGCACAGTTTTTTTACCCCTTGCTGTATGGGGAAAGGCAGAGAGAACTGGGTTTGTTCAGCCTTGAGGGAAGAAAGCTTAAGGGAGACCTTAGCACGTTCCAATATTTAAAGGGCGGCTGAAAAGCTGGAGACTGCCTTTTCAGAAGGAGTCAGAAGGAGAAGGTGAGGGGTAAGGAGTACAAGTTACTCCTGAGGGGAGATTCTGACTGGACACAAGAGGACAATTTTTCACCATGAGAACAATCAGCTCTTGGAATAATCTCCCCAGGGAAGTGGTGGATTCCTCAACATTGGACACTTTTATGATTTGGCTGGACAGAGTGCTGGGCAGTCTTGCCTAGGCTGCATTTCTGCCATGAAAGGTTGGACCAGGTGATCCTTGAGGTCCCTTCGACCTGGTCTTCTATGATTCTTAAATACGTTATCACAGAGGTGTTACCAGTGTTACTGGTGGGCTCAGCGTTGACCAGTGGTGCATCTGGCTTGGAGCCGGCTGGCACTGGCTCCATCCGACATGGGGAAAGCTTCTGGCATCTTCTCACAGCAGCCACCACTGCTGCTCTGATGCTATTGAAACCTTGCTGCATAACCCCAATATACTTTTGGACTCTACGGCACTCTTTGTTGGAGTGCTGTCTATCGCATTTCTGCTCATAAAAAGAGATGTGTTTTCTTAGAGATTAATATTCAGACACTTCCGCATTTCTCTTTCTCTCATTTTCTACAACAATAGGAAGATGTGCTCTGCTTTTTCATCTTCTACAAAATTGCTTCCTTTTTTCTTAGGCTTGTAACTGATTTCCTCAGGAAGTATAAGTGGTAAAAAGCATGTCCAATAAACCCTGTCAAAACCAGAACTGATGTTTACTGACCCCAGAGAAGAACAGCACTGATATTAAATTGTAGAATAGTTTATTTCCATTCAGCAAAGGATATTAAATATTTTGAGGTGAGAAGAATCTGAGATTAAATTAAGCTATGATATGAAAAAGTCCATATTTCTTCATTCTTCTTTTCTAGCGTGCTGCATTTTATTGACATAATGTGTATTCATTAACAGGAGGATTTGAGCTATAAATAATGTCTTCAAAGTATTTTTGTATCAAAATCTCTCACTGAATTCATTATACATAATTGAACATGAAAGGAAGAAGATAGAAAACCCTTAAAAAATTAAAAAGATAGCAAACTGTTTTGTACCGGAAGATGTATGAAGTCCATTTTCTCCATTTGATATGTGGCATTTTATGTATTACTGCAATACTTCTGTTTCAATAACCACAAAACAATGATAGGGTCTCAATAGAGCAGTTCATAAATATTGAAGATTGCAATCTTCATCCAGACCTGTTGATTTTCTCAGTTCATGCAGTGGCTTCTTGCCAAGAGAGAAAGCTTTCTAGGGAAGCCGATAAAAAAGTATTATGCAAAGATTGGTTGCATAGTGTTTTCAGTCAGTAAAGTTAAGATAACTGACACATCGCAGAAGGAGCCAATAAAAAACATTTTCTTGGGTGATGTCAAGTTGCTTTTGGCAGAAGCTGGGAGCATCAGATTGACATTTGGTCACAATTTTTTATGGAGCAGAGGGAGGGGAAGAGATGCAAGTGGTGGCAATGGGTACAGTGAGAATTTCAGATCTACAGCGTGGGAATCACGTGATATTTTGACAATTTTTTTTTTCTCTGAAAAGTATGGTTTAAAGGTAAACAAAATAATGTGCAAACTCAGCTTGAAGTTGACAAATAGAAGGAAAAAAGGGTGAAAACAGGCTGGTTCATTTTGGTGAGAAAATGGAAACTTTTTATTTAGGAACAAGCCCAGTATGAACATTTCTGTCACTGCATCTAAATAAACACATAGCAGAGCTACATAAATCTGTCTACTTATCTTTCTGTCTATGTTTTGATCTGTCTGTGCATCTGCATTTATTCCTTTAAGGCTATTTTGTGGCAGATGCTAAGGAAGAGGCCTGTTCCAATAAAGGCCTTAGAAAATTCAGGACTGAGGAAAAAAACCAGGATGCTGACTGAAGCACTTAGCCAGACCCAAAGAGATGTAAGTTCCACTCCTACACACACATGCACAAACACACACACACACGTACACCCCCTTTGTGTGGTAATCAGGAAAAATTTTCACGTTGAGCTTGTACTGCCTGAAGAATTTGTTCCACCCACCTTTTTTCCCTGATATGTTTTCCCATCACTGCCTTGTACTTGCTCTGTAGACAGCTTGGGAAGGAAAATAAATAAGATTTTTGTTGTTGCAATGTCATGAGCACTGTACGCTGGGGAAAGAAGGAGGTGAGAAGACATAACTAGGAGAGGTGAGAGAGGGTGTGAGTGACACTGTCAGTGGCAGCATTGCTGTAGATTGACATAGTAATGAAACTGCTTCTCAAACTCAGTGTTTAGTATTTTTACATGAAGGAGCTAAGGCAGCCAGCATAAGTAACTTGTGATGGAGATAATGGAGGCTAACAACTTTCTTTTCCTATTAGTGGCTGTCACTGCAGCATTTTGTTGACCGCTAACTTTCACATAAAGAAATAGACACCTAGGGAGAGCACAGGATACTGGTTTATGTCTTGCGTCTATGGAACAGAGCTTGCTACAGCTAAATGATGTGTGAGTAAGCTGGGAAATTTTTAGAACCTACCGGATTTTTCAGATGTGTAATGAATGTTCACAAGTTAGTGATGTTTCCTCAAACTTGCTTTTTATCGTTTAGAAAATCTAAAAAGAAGCTATTTCAAAGCTAATCACAACAAACTACTTATTCAGCTGATTTAACTTCTTTACCTGATGATAAAAGTATGCGGGATTGCCTCTTCTCAGAAACGACTCTAACTCAAAGCTGTTAGAAGAGCTGAATTTCTGTCCCATGATAAAATCTAGGGTTAATAGTAAAAAAAATCATAGGAAAAAAGCCCATAGGAAAATATGGTTCAAGATACATATTTTCATAGGAATTAATTTTTTAAAATGAAGAACAGATGTAAATTTTGTCTTTCCAGTTACCAATATAGCCGAATCTTGTCCAACTCACTCACTTTGGTGCAAACTGCTAGTAGAGAATGGAATATATGAGAAAAATGAAACTTTTTAAGTGGGACATTTCTCCCAGTAAGTTCTACTTTGAAATACATATTTTTTTGCCTTGTCAAGTTTGGATCTATGTTACAACCTGATAGATAAGTGAGCCTTTTGACTTAGAGAGTTTATAGGTTCCCTACGGAGAAAAGAAATGTAGAACAGTGGAAGAAAAATCAGCTGTTTTTTTCTTTGTAAATTGCTTAAAGAGTAAATGATTGTTTAATTGTCAGTGTATGAAATGTCACAAATGAAATCAGGTAACTTCTTATTTCATCAAAAGAGTCTGTAACAAAGGTATAAAAGTAATTGAGTAAAATTATTGAGCCCTTCCTAGTGCTTGACTTCAGTCAGTGTACCAACATGCCTACACAGATCTTGGTAGATATGATGCCAACAATAAGTTGATTGTTTACCTTCAGAATTAAGTGAATAAACTTGGAAGAGGTTTAAAATCAGAATAAGCAAAATGAATGGGTTCCCTTTTTAAGGAAGAAAATTATGATATTGAAGTCAGTTTACATTATAGTCTATGTCACCAATTTGCCTGGGCAGCTACAGGGACAACATCATAGTTTTGGGATGACCATGGAGACTATTTCTAACTGGAAGCATTTCCCAGTTTTTTACCAGTACATATAGAAGAGAAATGCTCCGTACTCCTGTCGCGTTGATGCAGTACCAGCCTGTATTCAAAGTCCTAAATGCGGGGGCAGGAAGAAATAAGTAGCTGTCAAGAAAAAGCTGGTAGGTGGTCCGTACATTAAACTATTGGCTCAGTTTAATGCCATTTTTGGGGTTTTTTTTGATGTTGACATACCTATTCCTATGCTTATCTGTGCTCCTCCAGTTAGGTTTTGCTAATTCATTTAGGTTCTGGATTTTTGAAAACCTAGTCCTTTTAGATGTCACCCAGCCTATATCACATACAATTGCTCTGTTCAGCAGATTTTATCCCGTTGTAAGGGCTTATATTTCTAGTCAATCCCAGGACCATCTGTATCTCCTTCTGACCACTGCCATCTGTCTCAGTTTCTGACCAATTGCCTTCGTCACTCTAAGCAGTCTATAAATCACACAGAAACTAAGCCATGTGGCCTAATTTGTATTTACTGATAGGAAAACATCCGTATCTTCTCCACCAATGAAGACCTCAAAATTGCTTGTATGACAAATATTTCTTCAAAATTTTCTTGCATGGAGCTTTAAAACCCTAAATTTCTCTATTAACTGCATTTGAAACAAATATTGGAATATAAAAAGAAAATAAATAAATAAAGGTATGCAAAATACTTCAGGCTTTTCTGATTGTCTTTGAATATACATCTGAGAATGCACTTTGAGAGCACCCAAGAGATTTAGTTAGTTTGATGAAGGTTTATCATTTGGAAAATTTACTATGACTCCTAATAGAGTGAATCTGTATTTAGTTGTGTTGTGTTTTTTTATGAATTACGAGTTTTGTAGAAATCCACATTAAATTCTAAACTCTGAATAATCGTATTGTCTGTTTGAAAAATGACTGTCTTGCTGCAGAGAGTATTAAAAACCTATCACAAGGAATTTATAGAAATAAGCTTTTGAAATATTTTTGTAAATACATGATCAGTTCAGGTCAGTTATTTGTGGGATTGTATTACTCTTTCCTTAAATGTGCTTTGACATCTGTCAGTTCATGCAATTTCTCACAAATCCTGACAAGTTGCACCAATTACATACCAAATTATGTTTATCTCCCCCATAAAAAATGGGCCAGGATAATATTTTTGTACTATTTTACTTGTGTGATTCAGTGAAGACACAAGCTGACGTGATTTGTGTTGATCTCATAAGCAGACAATGGTTAAGCGTCTTGAAAGATGAAATCACTTTGCATTAATTCTTTAGTAGTTTCAAACCTCTGTTTTCTTAATTGAGTTTGTGTTCACACGTAGCTCAAGAGTGGAAAGTGGGCTACATCTTGAACTAAAACTTGATGAGTTCTGATAAATGGCCAGCCAGTTTGTGTTTAAATGGCCTGGACCTTCTTCCAATAAAGTAAAAAAAGTTTAATTGAATTATTCATGATCAGACTCTCACTCTGGCTAAAGAATATATTTCCTGGTTGTATAGTGAAAGTTAAAGATGATGATTTGTTTGCTTACACTATGAATGTCTCATTTATATGGCACCCTTTTGCACACCAGGCTCATATGCTCCTAGGAGCTATACAAGCACAGAGCTAAAAGATGGTTTTGCTCTAAGGACTGTAAAATGTGATTGTAGAGTTCAGTCTGTGTGAGTTAAATGTCCAAAATGGGCACAACAGCCCTGAAAGTTTGAGCAGCTGGCCTGATATGCTCCTAATTGAAAGAAAGGACAACCCAGTCCTACACGGTATGTCTATAAGCTCAAAGAAAGAGGCAGGGTCCTCTGAAATACTGAAGCAAGCTATCCAGTCCACGTTTCACTGATCCTCTTTTTTGCTTTTGACTAAATAGGGAAGGTGGATGTCTCCGGAGGCAATGCAGAAGCTCCCTGTTCCATCAAAAGCACAAGTCAACATAGCACATATTAGGTATCTTTATACATTTGTTTTTGTTTGCTTAGCATCCTAGTGGCAGTTCTAGAATCTATTAAAACCTCACCGAACATGTCCTTGTCACCTAGCCAGCCAACAGTTTGACAGCACTTCTCCCGTTTTTTTTGGTTTGGGGTTTTTTGGGTTTTTTTGTTTGTTTTTTTGTTTGGTTTTTGTTTGGTTTTTTTTGTTTTTGTTTTTGTTTTTTTGTTGTTTTTTTTTTTGTCAGGTAGGCAAAGTCAAAAGACACCATGAAGAGCAGAGGGGACTCCTCTCAATGGCAGTGAAGTTTCCAGGTGAGGGAAGATGAGGCTTTCTTCCCTGAATAGCTCATTTTATATTACAAGCAAAGTATAAAATGTGCACATAGAAGGAAAATGGGACTTGAAAACATGACAGGCAATGCTGTATCCTCAGTGCTCCAGCAATCAAATAATTATTGATCTTTCAGTGCGTCATGGTATTGAAGAGGTTTAAAGAGAACAACAGAGTGATCTCGAAGATACCTATGAAGCACTTCTCCCAGGTGTGTCAGAGCACACAAAAGTGCCTATTTAAAAATCTAACAAGGAGGTGAAGGAGGCTGATGTCACAGGCTGATCATAAGTGAAATTGATGTTTCAGGATGCAGTGAGAGATGATAGGTGAGGACAAGGAGTTAACAACCTTGAAAGGGAAAGCAATTGGAAGTGAAAATAAGTACTTTGGCAGGAAGCCAATGGAAAGATGTACTTAAGTACATCTTTAACTGTAAAAACACATAATCCAGCTGACTTTACTGAAATTACCATAATTAAGCGTATCCATAAATACTTTGTTAATTTGGAGCTACATGGAGTAGGTAGCTGGAAAACACCGGGTTGCTGGGGGGATGAAATAAAAAAATAAGAGCACAATGGTTCCTTTTTAATTTGTTAGAATTACTTACCGAACATCTATTAGTGTTTAGAACATATATTTCTAAATTCTGCTGCAGAATGTATTCTTTTGCACTTCTAAAAGACCAGCTGTCCTTCCAGAATATCTCTGCATGTTATAAGCAGGAAAGGACTCTTACTGGAAAATGTCAGCCTTTCTAGATCTCTGCGATGCCAGAAAGGAAGAGATACATTCAGCTATGATAGATACATGTCTGCATTAATAATCAGCATCTTTGCTGAGGAGACTCCCTTGAGGATGCTGTGTCCACATCAGTGAAATGCCCTCAGACTAAGATGTATTATCTTGGCAGCTGTTCTGAAGTGAAACTCACAAAATCTGAGATGGTGATGCCTGCCAATACATATTAACAAATAACAGAAAAAAGGGATATGCAACCACAAAAACTGAGATCAGATAACACAGAGATTTGACAGACCCAGTAATGCAAGACAGTTCATTCAGTGTGAAGGCTGAAAGTCTCTCCTGAATTTACTTTGTGGTATATTATTCTAAAGCTTTTGCTACTAAGGAGGTCAGCGGTTAGTAAGGTCTATAGGGACTGGATAATCCAGACTTTTATATTCCAGCATTGATTGTCTCTTTCACTACGTGGTTTTATAAGACCTTGAGTAAATTTATTTTTCTGGGTTTCTATGGCATGTATGTGAAACAGTTTTAAACCTTATCTACTTTACTGGATTTTAAAGACACAGTGAATAGTTAAAGTGCTTTCATAGCTTTAAATGCAAACATCATACCTGTTCTTACAGATACATGCAGACGTTGTCTGGCAATAGTCATCCATTTTTAGACTGAATTGACTTGTAGCTATGACAGAAGAAAAACACATTTTGTGATTCTTTAGCTCTTTTTTTTTTATTATTATTTTTTATTGTGGACAACTGTGAAGCAATGGAGATCAACATGAAGCTGTCAGAGCCCTGGGAAAGGGAGGAGGCAGGACACATTCTGCCTGTCTCATGGTACAGAAGAAGCCTCAGAGCATGATCAGTGAGCCAGTCAACATTAATGTACAGCGATCTCATAAATTCCTGGTAGTCCCCATACAAAGTGTAGCAAACTCTGGTTTCAACAGATTTCCAATATGAAATGAATGCAGAGAGCATGATAAATTCAAGTGTATCATGAAGTTATCTACTTTTCTGTACATAGTCATGTGTGTACTTATGTATTTATAACTCTAGAAGACTCTTTATCCAAAGCAGTGTTTAGACTTCCTAAGTGAAATTTTACCTTGTAGTTTCGTATTAAACTAAATGATGATGCTTGAAATGAATCTTAATTTTGCCTGAGTTTGTTATACACAAAATCTGGACTTCATATCCTGCTCTGCAGAGAAACATGGTACAACTTGGATCACACCACGCAAGACATAAAGCTTGGAAAAAAAAAAAAAGATAATTCGGGGGAAGGGCCTCACATGTCAAGAGTTTAGTCTGAAATATGTAATGGTATATTTCTGTAAGATGACAAAATACTTTGGAGGGTCCAAGAACCCTCTGCAGCACCATAAACTGAAACAATTTTTATCACATAAGAGTTCCTAGAAAGGTTTTCCAGCCTCAGTTCACCTGTCAAGAACCACAAAAATATTCCATAATCATGTTTATTTGGTTTATGGCTATTAGTTACCTCTGGTAGTTGTGGATTTATTAATCGTTTTAGAGTGTTATGACATGTTCAGATTAAACCACGGGTTTATATTAAAAGTACAATACACTTGAATTTTACAAAGCATAATGGTATGTTGAAAGATGACAGTGATTTTTAAAACTGGTTTGTATACTAGGTAAATAGTTCAAACCGGATATACAGCATCTTCCCTGAAACTAGGTGGTTTTTTAGAAAATTTCATAATGAAAATAGTCATTTTTAGACTTTCGGTGTGCTAATGGAGTCTATCTATGACTTTTGACTCTTTTTCAGGTTTTTTTCTGTCAGATTGGGCCATTTCTCATATTGTGTCCAGTTGTTTCTCATGGTCTATTCAGTTAGCTAATCCTCAGGTTAGTCATTGATCTGCACACCATAAGAGAGTGTAAATGCAGAATTTAAAAGAAAAGAAATATTCTAGCTCCACATATACTGAAACTCTGGTGAATTATGTAAAGATTGGAGAACTGAAGGTGGTGTATAAGGAAAAAGATTTAGCTAGCTAAAATTTTAAGACAATTGTTTGAATTACAACAAATGAGTGAAGTCTAGCTATATGATGTACTGTTATACTGTCATCCAAGTGATATGTTAACTGATCATAACTGACCATTTTTCAACATAATTCATGTTTTTGTAATGGAATAAGTAAAAGAATTGGGGCATTAAACAATACAAGATAGTGTCGATATTTCTCTTTAAGTCTGAGCAGTTATGTTTGTTACGTATCTAGGAGCTAATTAGTTAAACTCACAGAATCATAGAATGGTTTGGGTTGGAAGGGACCTTCAAAGATCATCTAGTCCAACCCCCTGCCATGGGCAGGGACACCTTCCACTAGACCAGGTTGCTCAAAGCCCCATCCAATGTGACCTTGAACACTTTGAATGATGGGGCACCCACAGATTCTCTGGGTAACGTGTTCCAGTGTCTCACTCTCCTCATCATAAAGAATTTCTTCCCTATGTCCAATCTAAACCTCTCTTCCAATTTAAAGCCATTGTCCTTTGTCCTCTAACTGTAGTCCCTGGTAATAAGTCTCTCTTTGTTTTTTTTTTTATAAACCTCCTTTATACATTGAAAGGCTGCAGTAAGGTCTCCCCAGAGACTTCTCCAGACAGAACAATCCCAACTCTCTCAGCCTTTCTATGGATATTGCCAAATACTACAAAATGTTTATTAGCCAGTTAAGAAAAGCTTTCCTACTTTCATCACCTTAACTGGGTTTCCAGATACATTAATTTGTACTTAGGGGTAGGAATTGCTCAGAGGAGATACTGTTAAAGAGGCTAAGGATAGTTGCCCTGTTTCCACCTCATAAGTGTAACTCAGTCTCCCAAAAATTTTAAGCAAGAGTTTTATCACTGACATGATGCAACAGAGGCTCAGCTGTTACAAAGCCATTTTTTGCTTTCATCAATAATTAGGGAAGGAAGAAAAGTATTTCACTAAGATTAGTTTTGTGTGTAAAGGAGGCCAAATCTCAGGACAAAACTTTAATGTCAAGAGTCCTGCCTACAAGACTGCTTTCCAACAGTCTCTCTGCTCAGGCAATGGTTTTCTTCTCCTAAAGCAAGTACAGAGCTAGACAGTGCGTACTGCAGTGTGTGTTTCAGCAGCTCCTGGTAGATTAGCCCTTAGGCTCTTCTTCGAGCATTTCTTTTTTCCTTTGTTGTACTGCAAAACAGCTTAGTTTCATATGCATTATATGGTTGGTTGATCGATTAATTATTTAAGGCTTATTGTAATTGATATTTTGGAATGGCCCTTGAGGGCCAGCTATGTCTCACCTGAATAATGAGCAGAAATTAAGCAGTGATTATCTTCAGTTTTCTGAAACTGCAATGCCACCCTTTGCTTTTCATGGTGTTATGTGACTAGAATAACCACATACCCCTCCATTTTTGCCTAACTCTAACATCTCTGATGTGTACTAATAACCAGACCTTTGCTTCATACAAAGCCATAGGGCAGCAGAGTCGGAGAGGAAAAGGTATCCTGCTTAATCAGGACTTCACACAGCACTTCATACCTGCTAAAAATACAAAATACCATGCTGCAGTGGCCTGGAGGTTACATTTATGTAGCTTGTGTGCATGATCATTCTCAAAGATTTCTCCGTTTTTCAGTAAAGCACTGTCAGACAACAGATCAGAGCAAAGATCTGGGAAGCAATGGACTGTGACAGTTTCTGTGCTCTGTCAATAGCTTAGAGAAAGAGTTTGGAGCATTTACTTAATCATATTGTGTCTCGGGTTCCAAAGCAGTGAGCATGAGGAACAATTAACATTCATTTTTAGCTAGCACTTAGAGATCTTTGGGTGACTCATTCAATATAAGTGAAAGTTATTACTACTAATTATTATCAATTTGAGGAAATATATTTAGCATTGTTTTCTTTATGGTTTAATTAGTTCAGTTCCCATGTTTCTGGGTGTAATTTTTCTGCCTCTATCAGTTTGAGTTATTCTTGTTTCATTTCAAGAATATTGTAATTTTATTCTGATAATTTTCCTCAGCTTTACTGAGTTTTCTTTTAGGGTTCCGTTGATGCTCATAGCAGCATCAGTAAGGACCAAAGGTTCCTGAGGAACATTAAATAAATGGAGTTGGACCAAAACCCCATTATCTCTTCAACCTCAATAAAGATGCAAGTCCTCGTGGGACTGATTGTGTTTATAGTCTACTCAGAACAAAAATGTACTTTTTTTATGGCCCACAGGAGTGATAGTTTGGAGTGCCTCAACTCCATTGGTCTGTGTGGACTGGACTCTGGAAGCTGTGTTATGTAGGTGGAGAATTTCTAACCAATATTAAAGTTAATAAAAAGGTGAAGCATAAAACTTGGACTTCATATCAAGAACAGGAGGAGAGACAGGAAGAGCAAGACACTGTGTGATGCTTCAGAGGTGGCATTCATCTAACTAGATGTCTAGAATATAAATGTCTAAGGTTATGAGAGATGAATCCTAGCTCAGCAGGTTCTAAAGATATTATTTCTGGTAGTGCAGGAAGCTGGTGAGCCTGGGTGCCTGAAGGCAGTTCCTCCCCCCTGCCCTGCCAAGGCACTAAGTGAAGTGTGCTGTTTGCCTTAGGACAAATATTTCGGATGTGCTCTGTTCCTTACCTCCCAACACCACAGCTAGAAAGTAAAAGTTCCAGTAACCAAGGCCAACTTCTTCCACTTTTGCATTACCTGGCTTCCATGTATTTAAACTCTTGACAGGCAGCGTTCATGTAGAATACAGAAAGTTCAGTCGTTTCCCTGAGTTCCTCAAGGTGTCCATAGCAATACTGGGAACTAAGCAAAAATCAGACACAGTCCATAACCACTGTAAAATCACTTTCCCCTGGGCTTCCTAGAAGATATAGTCAGAGGTACAGATTTATTTTGTATGTGGGTAGCAGAAGGGCCATTGGGAAAGAGAAATTTTTTTTAAGTTTAAGAGTGCCCAGCAGGCAGCTAAACACCACACAGCCATTTGCTCACTCCCCCCACAGTGGAATGGGGGAGAGAATCAGGGAAAAAGGTAAGACTCATGGGTTGAGAAAAAGACAGTTTAACAGGATAGAAAAGGAAGGAATAATAATGACAAAAGAATACACAAAACACATGGTGCACAGTGCAGCTGCTCACCACCTGCTGACCGATGCCCAGCCAGACCCCAAGCAGCAGGCCACTACCCCCAGCCAGCTCCCCCCACTTTTATTGCTGAGCATGATGCCTTATGGTATGGAACATCCCTTTGACCAGGCGGGGTCAGCTGTCCTGGCCGTGTCCCCTTCCAGCTCCTTGTGCCCCCCCAGCCCCCTCGCTGGCAGGGCAGTAGGAGAAGCTGGAAAGTGTCTGACTTAGTGTAAGTACTGCTCAGCAACAACTAAAACATCAGTGTGCTATCAACATTATTCTCACCATAAACCCAAAACTGTACCAGCTGCTAGGAAGAAAATTAACCCTATCCCATCTGCAACCAGGACAAAGAAGTTTCAGGGATAAGTAGGGATGGCTGAGGAATAAAAAATTATGGAAGGCAGGTTTCTGAAGACAGGATTGGGTGAAGAATTGGATGAAGACACAAGAATACCTTTGATAGCAATGTCACTGGATATCCTTCATGACTGTACCTTAAGCAGAGTAGTTATTAAGTTGCAGTACAACACACTGTTTGTACAGACTTGGCAGCTCATCTTCAAGGCAGCAACTGCATTTTGTTTTGCTTTTCAGCCCACCTACTGGCACAATGTGGCCTTATTCTTTCCTATTTTCAGAGGGGAATTCTATAGCAGAAATTCTGACTTCTATGCAAAACATATTCATATTTTTATTTTATTATTTTGCTTCTCTCATCTCCCACTGTTTTTCATTTTTTTCCAACTATTGCATCTTCCTATTCTATCACATTTTGAACACTCTAAAACTGAAAATGTCTTTCATTTGTATTCACAGTGATTAGTACAATGGATCATGATCCTTTGATCCTGGCTTCTGTGCATTACAGTGAAGCAGATAATAGCAAAGCAGCTGCAAATGACAGCTAATAGTGAATAGTGTCACTTTGGATTCTCTGAACTAATCAAGTTCTACTTGCAACAGATTATACTGATCACACTTTCCACAGACACACACAAACAAAAATCTTCTTCAAGGCTCTGAAATCCTGGTTTGTCCCCTTGTTATTCCCTTGCTACTTAGTTGCTGAGTATTAAATGGTTATTTTCTGCAGTAGCTCAGAATGCTGGAGGCATTTAGTTATCTCCCCGCTGTCATTAGTCCAGGTTCTGTGCCTTAGGGAGAGGTGAGGACTCATCATGCCTTGTTCAAGTAACTGATGGTGTGTCGCACAGCTTTGCAGGGACATTGCCAGCAAGACATCGTAGCAGACACCCTCCTGGTCATTACCTGAACATCATGTTAGAGGTGTGATTTTAAGCTATAGATCTTACTAGTAAATTGATTTTATTTAAACTTGGAGAAAACAATAACCCTGTATTTTTGCTGTTCTCAAAAAGAATTCTGAAGAATTTGTTTTAACCAAAAGCAAGTAACTAATTCTGTGGCAACAAAAAAGTCCCTTGCTTTTGTTAGGAAAGTTGACAACAAGCTGATCACAGCTGGTCCTTTTCCTTTGAAACCTTCAGATGCTGGAAATCAGCTTGGGAATTTCATGTGGAAATTTAAATATACGATGTTTTCAGAAGGAGAGAAGAGGTTGAAAGAAATCAGACTTTGGTTCCAGAACTGGGTATTGTCACATAATAATGTCTTATAGGTAAAATGAGGGTAGCAAAAATATTAGCGGATACCCAAATAAATCGTATAAAGCATGCAGTGCACTGGTGAAAAAGAAAAAAAACAAAGGTAGAATTTCAGTTTTTTTCTTCTGTACCCCACAAACAAAATCAGTAAAGACTGATCTATTTTGTTTGCAGAATTTCAATCAGGATTTGCTGCCTTAAACTGTTTATGCTGAGAGGAAATCAACATAACGTCATTAAGCTTTATACAGGAATGATATCTCAAACCAAAAAAAAGTGTTATTAATACTGCAATATATAGCAATGATAAGCCGACAAACGTGCACGAGTTCACTCACACGTGAACACACAGAGGGACGCACCCGGTCATTTGGAGGCCAGCAGGCATCATTGCAGAAATTTTCCACCTGCCAGCCTTGTTAATGTTATTTTTACTTATGAACCTAATTTATACAGCTTATTGCAGCCTTTGGTTAAAATTACCCACATTACTCATGTACTTTTCAGAATTACAAATCATTTCACATGCTATGGGGATAGGGATCTATGCAAAGCAGCTCTTCCTATACATACTAACAAAGCCCAGTGCAAATCTTCTCAAATATATTTATTGAAGAATTAAAGCTGTTTGCTTATAACAAATTGGAAATCTGTGGTGCAGAAATATTATGCATAACCTTGTAAATCAGATTAACTGGTGTTCCTTCTTTCATACAATAAATTCCATAAGGAGCATCTGTTCAAGGCAGTGCCTGATGACCTGGCACCAGATCAGAAAGCTTGCTGCTTTCTGCACTAATTTTGGAATCTGGTCCAAGTGGGAGCATCATTACTTAAACTCAAATCTATTTTACACTGAGATTAACATGCTGTGATACCTGCTCATTGTGGTCCATTAGTTCTTGTACCATTTGAGCAGTCAGCTGCGGTGTGCTCTGCTCAGTGGCTCGGTCTGCTCAGTTTGAAATACTAATACATTTCATAACATTGACATTCAACACTGTTGTAGCCTTTTTTAAGCAAACACATCATTGCAGTTGACGAGACAATTAGAAATGCAAAGACGTCTGGAAATCAGAGAAGTTTGTCACAAGCACTGACCTGTTTATTAACTAAGATTTCTTTGAATTTAACAAAAGAAATCCTCATTTATTATGAAGACAGTGTAAATACTATTGGAGAAATATCTAAGACTGAATAGCTGTGGGGGAAACTGCAAAGGCAGGCAATGGGTTTTTCATGTCCTCAAATAAGAATGGAAAAAGAGCTTTACAGGTAACTGACTCAAGGGAAGGGTGCAGGGTGACAGTCTGTTACGCACATCAAGGATGAAGGTGCTGTCTTTCTTTGGTTTGTTTAAACTGCATTACATCTAGAATCAGTTTTGTAATGATGGAGTCACTTGAAGGAAGACATGTTCAACTGAGGCTTAGGATCTAGACACATGGATGTAAAGGACTATGCAGACAACAGGAACCTAAATCATACTGGAATAAGAGGATAATTTTTGACCTAGCTACTTAAAATGAAAAATAACTAGTCTGGAGGAGTCAGCTTACAGTAATGAAGGATTAGATAATGTCTACCAACTAATCAACAGTTGTTGTTCAATTGCTTCATAGTGATTGAAGAGTAGGAGATGTGTTTCCTAATTGTTGGGAGGGGTACTGCAAGGAAATTGCATAGTCAAAATGAATCAGTGTCTTTGTTCTAATTTTTGCAAATTACAGATTGAGTAGCCTCTGTATTTCAGCAATGTTTCTAGTCAGACATTTGTATTTACTGCTTCAATAATGAAAAATTCATCTTTTCACTACATGCTTGCACAAGTTTCACATATCATTGAAATCCTACTAGATGAGAATAACCTCAGCTGAAAGCTTTATGTGTTGACATGAACTTTTGGGGAAAACCTGGTCTGATATACTCTCTATCAAACTCAATCACGAATAAGCAATGCGCTTATCAAATGAGGAGTTCTCATAGGATAGCCTGTCTTTGCACTTCAAGACAGATGTGAAGACTGACCTAATATTCTTTTTATTTTTATATCTAAATAACTTATCATTGCATACTCAATGAACTGTGCACTGGTTAAAAAATAACACTGCAATTTATTGGAGTTGGGAAAGGTCAATAAAATCTAATTATGTTTTAAATTTGTGTAGTAATTGTGATTATATTTGTCGAAGATAGAGGAAAAAAAGTCCTTAGAAAACCCAGTATACCTCGAACAAATAGTTTGTAAAGGATTCTGATTCACTTAAAGTTGTTCAGACAAAGTCTACTTGCCACTGGTAATTCTTAGATGACTTCTAGTCTGAAGATTTGTTTTTTCTTTGGCTTAAACAAGTGATCAAAATTTGATTAATACCAGTTTTGGCTGTAGCTTCAACAGCGAAAGGGAAACCAGCCACTCCATAATAAACGCATTAAGTCTTCAGAGCTGGTACTGAGCCATCTAAAAGAAGATAAAGGAAGTAGTCTATCACTTATTGTTTACAAAATATCCTTAGAAGATTTTTTTTCTTTTCCCCAATGCACAATCAGCCACTAGAACCAATCAAGCTCACCGAAACATGGGAGGAGATGTGTCCCAAAATAAGCAAAGTTTTTTTGTAAATAACCCAGTTCTTCTACTGCAACCTAATAGTCTAAAATTTCCTAAACCTAGTATCAGATTTATTCTCTGGCTTAGTTTCCTACCCTTAATTGGGAGACTAAATAATTTTCTTGATGAAGCTCTCACCAGAGCTGGAAATTTATTTTTAAGGGTGAGAAACAATCTTTTTCTGGTCCAAAAATACACTGCTTATTTGGTCCAAAAATATATTGCAAATCAAGAAGTTTTCCCCTGTGAGTAGAGGGAGGGAGGATTTTCTTGGAATTAGTTTAACAAATGAGAAAGGCAGAGATATCTCCATTTTAGTCAGTGGTTCAGTGGCCAAGGTACTCAACTGGCAGTAGCAGATCTGGGCTTCAATCCCCTCTTCTCAAGGAGATGTAAATCCAAAATCACTTATCATTTAAGAGAATTCCCTGACTGCAGGGTGAGAAGCTCTGGGTTGTGGTGTACTCAAACCCACTTGGTGATGGTCTTTCATTTTGTTAGGAGCACAGCCCAGTCTGATTCTGGAGGAATAACCACAAGCTAAAGACTTACTCCCATATTGTGTTGAAAAAAAATTTTATAGAAGGGCCTGGGGATACCTGTGGATGAAAAGCTGGATGTGAGCCGGCAATGTGCGCTTCCAGCCCAGAAAGCTAACCGTATCCTGGGCTGCATCAAAAGAAGTGTGGCCAGCAGGTCAAGGGAGGTGATTCTCCTCCTCTACTCTGTTCTGGTGAGACCCCACCTGGAGTGCTGCGTCCAGCTCTGGGGTTCACAGTACAAGACAGACATGGACCTGTTAAAGCATGTCCAGAGGAGGGCCACAAAAATGGTCAGGGGCTGGAGCACCCCTCCTATGAAGAAAGGCTGAGAGAGTTGGCGTTGTTCAACCTGGAGAAGTGAAGGCTCAGGGGACACCTTTTAGCAGCCTTTCAACATATAAAGGGGGCTTTCGTGAAAGATGGAGAGAATTTTTTTACCAAAGCTTCTAGTGCCTGGACAAGGGGTAATGGTTTTAAACTGAAAGAGAGTAGGTTTAAATTGGACATAAGGAAAATAAACTTATTTTATGATGAGGATGGTGAGAAGCTGGAAGAGATTGCACAGAGCAGCTGTGGACACCACACCCCTGGAAGTGCTCAAGGCCAGGCTGGATGGGGTTCTGAGCAACCTGGGCTAGTGGAAGGTGTCCCTGCCCATGGCAGGGGGGTTGGAACTAGATGGTCTTCAATGTCCCTTCCAATTCAAACCATTCCATGATTTTATGATTCTATGATTTAACATGTTTTGGGTGCGATTCTTTGGATATCTGAAAATAAGGCAACCAACCAATGAAATTATATGCTCTACAACTCTAGTCACCGCATGTAGAAAAAATGTGTAAGACAGGTAGATGTATCATCTCCTGCAGCTGCTGGTTCCAGTCTATTTGCTATAGATGAAACATAAACAGTGCCAAGGAGGATGACTGTTAAGATCCTAGCCAACAGGGTAAAAATCCCAGCTACCAAGTGCCATAGGGGACAATACATCTATCCTTCCTTTGTAAGCTATCTGTTGCCTAACATTTTGCAAGTCTTTTTATTGCATGTGACTTTATTTCCATTCTCATTCTTCACTTTTGTTTTCTAATTAGAATTGCCTATTTCAGAAAAGGGACTCTTTTGCCCTGCCTTTGTGTCATGCTTAACAAGGTGTGGCCAAGATCATCTGTGGAGTCTCCAAGCAATATTTAGTACTAGTTGTATTCATAATAGTAATTAAAGGTACACAGTTGCAGGATATAAATACTTAACACAACATTGCTTTATCAGCAAAGTAATAAAAAATCCTCCCCCCATCCACTTTCTGTCTCCCTCGTTCTCTCTTCTGTGTTCCACATCTGTGCCACCTTTGTACTTTTGAGAAGTTTCCTTTGGTTACCACCTCACAAGAGCACTGCCTGTTACAGTGCACCACGGTCGGACTAGTCTGAAAATCAATTGCTGCCGTGTTGTGGCTTGATTCTTGTGATCTCCATTAATATCTGAAATCAATACAATGTGCCGAGTGTATACATGATGAAAAGGACTTTGACTTCCCCAGTCAGCCCTGAGCCTTGTCCCTGACAGGGAACACAGATGAAATCTAACCTGGGGTTGAAATTCTGAAGAATGCTGTCATTTCTTTGTATGCAGTGCTTTAAAAAAAAAAAAAAAAAAAAAAAAATTCCAGAGGCTGGTTTGGATTGTTTTTTTTCTTTTATGATTTTTGATTTTATTTCTTTTCTCCCTCCTCCTGGCATCCACCCTAGGGCTTTTGATAAAAGGCATTTTATAATGAAGCACTTCATTGTTGATGAACACTGTCACCAAATTCAGTATCAGGTGTTTAAAAAGGCCTGTGATGTTTGCAAGAGCCTTGTGAGTTAGTGGTTTTGAAAAGGTAAAAATGAAAATGAAGCTCTGAGGAAGCTTTAAATATGAACGGAAAAAAACCCTCTTTGATATGTCAGTCTATTCCCTGCCTCTTCTTGCTGTGTGCTCCTTAGTTATAGCTCAAATTAAACTAAGTCCCAGGCAAGTCTGGACTTCACATTCATTTGTAAAAGCAGACAGGGAAAGTCTCCTACCGCTAGCTTTTAGACCTAATTGTGACCTTTGGGTATACCTCTAAAAAAGATATGACATCAGGTATCTTTCTAGCCCTTTTAAAAATATGTCTGTTCCGGAATTAAGATAAAAATTAATATCCGAGATTGATGGGAATAGAATTTTTCATATTCTGATTTGTTAAAATTTCAGCTCTGAAGGAAAAGAAAATTTTTTTAATTCCCTAAAACATGACAATTCTCTAATGAAAAAGACTACAAACTATTAAAATATTTTTCTTCAGCATTACAGGAATGTTTTTTTTATGGGATAATTTTGAATGTTTTAGTTAAGTTGGTTAACTTCTAGTTTTATAATAACGTATCTGATTTCAGCTCTATAAAATGTAACGCATACTTTACAACCCAAAATAAATTTACCTGCAGTATGCATTGTATATTATAGTGCACAACAAAATCTATATTCTATTTTTTTGGTCTAAAGGAAATGAACCAGAGTATGACAGGCTGACGTTTCTGAGCAATAAGATGAACTTTTCCCATTAAAAAAGTCAAGGTTAATATATGGTAAAAGCTATAGCCATTGTTTTTAAAAAAACTGTTCAATTTCAGCATTTTAGAGGTGGTTTACAAATGATTTAAGTAGCGTTCTTTACTTTTCCCATTTTCTTGCTTCAAGTCCTATTACCAGTGATGACGTCATTATTTTTATTCCAGATCTAGGAATACTTATGACTACTCTAGCAGTGACCTTATCAAGCTAGACACCACACAAATGTTAACCTTAAACTTAGTCCTTAATTCACACCTTTTAATACCCAGCCATGTATTTTATGATTTAATTCATATAAGGGATATTACTTTTAAGCTTGCAAATTATGTTCTTTTTCCTGCTAGTAGTTATCACAATTGTTTTTCAAATGATTTGTATATTTAAAACATTTGCATTTGTACCTTATTGTTCTAGGAAATGGATGATATTTCATGCCGTGAATTTTCTTTCCCATACTTAATATATCAACTTCCATGACAACTTCTGGCATGCTATGAGTGAACATCCTGCAGTTGCATATTTCATAGTTTATGAGAGACTATGTGCATAAAGTTGAAAGTTTTGTTGATAGAATCAGCCCAGAAAAAGTTCTGGGAGATTTCTGGATTACAAAATTCAGCATTGCTGATCAACTATAGGGAGAAACAAAGCAAAAATGTAATTTTAATAAAAAATGGGCAAGTACCACTGGGAAAGATTAAGAGAACCCATCCCACATTACGCAGGCTACCCACAGTGGAAGATACAGATCAGATACTCCTCTGTCAGAGGAAACTGAGATTGCATTTCCAACACCCTTTCTAAGGGTCGTAATGAGAGAAAATTACTGGCAGTTTGGGGAATAAAGGTACAGTAATTAGCTTGTTTCCCCAGAGGAAAAACATTCAGAAAAATGAATTTTCTTGCAAACAGTTTGGGGCAACAGAAATCACACTTCCTTTTTCTGAAAGTCTAAGCTAACAATTAAAAAGCAATAAAACAAAATATAGACAGACACATCACCTCATTGTAAAATTATGCCTTATTTTCTTTCTGCTTTCTCTATTGCCTTTGCTATTATGCTTCCACCCAGCCCAAATCTTTTAGTGTAACTATGACAAGGTGAGCTTGTTTCTTTTCCCAAATTTCTAGCCAAGTAAACAATATCTTTAGAAAACTTTACAATGTTTCTGTATCCTGGCTGGCATCCTTGACATTGTCCAGTTGAAAGTAATTTGCCTGTTTCATTAGCATCCTTTACTCCCTCTTCAGATCATTAAGGAAGAAGCTAAATTTGCTAGATAACAGTGTTTAACACATCACTTGAGGCCTTGAGCATCTCACAGTCAAAAAGAGTTTCAGGTCCTCTGATCATTTTGCTATCTGCTTTTTGGCCAAAAGTTTTCTATTCCATGTCCTTTCAGGAGAGCCCAGCGTTCTAGAATAACTGCATATATTTCTAAATGCCCCTCTAGCCAAAACTTATTTGTAGTGTTGCTGTAAATAACAGAAGTATGTAAAGCAATAGCAGTGCCCAAGACATGTTTCCTTTACTGTCAATGGCATCCTTGAAATCATGTCAATTAAAGGCCACTTGACAGGGAGATCCAGCTGAATGAGCACAGACTGATCTTCCCGAACACTGAATGCTCATTAATCTGCCATGCCAAGTGCCAACGCTGATCCTTCAAATGCTGAAACCTGCAAAGTCGCATCAACCATACTATAGGATCAGCTCCCCTTTGCTCCATCCCTGCCCCCAACATAGGCATTCAGGTTATGGGGAACCTTCTTGAAGAAAATACGTTTGTTCCTTAAATACATGGCATGGTTCCTAAACATGCTGAAAGTAAACATTATTCCAAAAGGGAATGAAAAGACATCAGTTCTAACACTCCTGTTGTCTTAAAAATATAATGGTGTAACATGTAGTGATGGAGTGGAGAAGGAATGTCTTAATAGTCATTTGATGGTCGATAGGAAACAGCTTGGCCATTTCAGTCCATGCCCAGATAGATTAATTTGCCCACTTTTTTCATTGCCTGAAGGCAGTTTGGTTTTCTTTCAACAGTCTTTTCTTTTCAGTAGGTAAGTGTGTTGTAGAAACATTTTGCTACTCTGATATCAGATCAGTCAATTAGATGTTATAGAGGGAAATATTTAATGAAACTATAAATAAGATGTCAGGAATATGAGTTCAAAATTTCACCCGACTATTTATTCTACAATTTCTATAATTTTTCTAGTTTATTTTCCAGTTTATGGTGTCATGGATTAAATACACACACAAATCCACCCACACACACCCTCCCCCCCCCAAAAAAATAAGATGGGAAAAGATAAAAACGGAGGCTAGGAACTGATACTGTTATAGGCAGAGGACCAGAAACTTATGTAAAGTCCTAAATTGCCAAAAGATCAAACTATTTTCAGCTACATCTGTTGTCTTCCAGAAAGATTTCAGGCTAGATGCAGTAAGGAATGTATCTGTCTCAGAAGCATGTATTGCAAAGTTTGTACTTTTAGGTTCCTGATGCTTGTCAAGGGGTACCTAGCTCTGTGTTTGGTATGCAAGCTTTCTGTCTAATATCTAAATAGGGCAAGATACTGGTTCAGAAAATTTTTGTGTTAATGTGCAAAAGAACAAGACAGGTACAGATCACAACATCTTTAACTACTACTGTTCAATTGGTTTCCCAGTCTGAACATTATCCTGAAAATAGACTTATTTTCTCTTAAGACATGAGTAGAAAAGGAGGCTGGATTTTTTATATCATAGCCTAGTAACTACAATATGCTCCTAGAACATAATGAATATTTGAGTCTTGTTGACTCCTTAGCCTGAGTTTGTTCAAACTCATATTCTTCAATTTCCAAAAAAGCGCTATACTTATCAGTATATAACCTATTTTTCTTGGAAAGAGGGTACAAAAGACATAATACAAAAGAGGTGAGGCCACAATCTATCCATTCTGTTAAAATTATCTTTATGGTCAAAAAATAATTCTCACTTGATGCAGAGACATCTTATATGTACCTGGAGACTTGAATATGAAGAAGACTTGATCAATAGTGACAACATCAAACCTAGGCAGCAGTTGCTTAAGGATTTTAGGATTAGATTTTGTTCAAGACCTAAATTCCGCCTGTCATACTCTATGTCATGCTAGAATAAAGTAAAGAAAATTCAGAAATTATAGAAATTTCTAGGTATTAAGTAATGGTAAATTCTCAAAATATCTGGTTCATCTATATTGCTGAATTGATTGATTGAAACAGTGTTGGAGACTTCAGTGGTTCTCCTGGAGAAATTTGGCATATGTATGAGGTTCCAACAAACTGAAATGAGGTAATGTTACTTATCTTGAAAAAGAAAGTGAGGAAAGAGCTCAGCCAGCCTGATTTCTACAACAAATAAATAATTGTTTGCAAGAAATGGGCGATTTCCTTCTGGTGTTATAAAGAAACAATATGTGTTCTTCAAAAACAAATCATATCAAGCCAACCTGGTATCCAGTTCAGAGCACTAGTGAAGAATGAGTGACTGTATCTTAAAATAATTAAATTTTTCATTGTTGCATATGAACATTCTTATAAGCACACTAAGAAGATATGAGTCTAGACTTTCCTGTGTTAGGTGCATAACTGGCTTTAAAACCTTATTCAGACTATATTTTTCACTTCTTAACTTTCCAACAAGAAAGGTAAGCTCAATGGCTTTCTTAGAGGTCTGCCTTGAATCCGTTTTTAATTGATACTGCCAACACTGATTTGAATTAATAAACAGAGTATGGTTATTAAATCTGTAAATAGTACCATGCTGGATGAAGCTGCTCCTAGAACAGAATAATCTGCTGCTTAAATATTGAATGAGGAGTGATCAACTGAGAAGCAGTTCTGCAGAAAAAAAGACCCAGAAGTTTAAAATGGATCACAAGTTAAACTGAAGGCAACAGTGTCATTCCATTGTTAAAAAAGGTAAATATCATACTGAAAGTATACAAAGAGGTAATGCATTTTAGAGATATGAGATAGTCTTGCAGTTCTACCCTGCTCAGGCAAGGTACACAGTGGAAAAGTACGATATCTTCACAAAACTTGCACATCATGCTGGATGGACAACAAGAGCTAATTTTAGATCAACCACAAGAAAACCAGAAGTATGAAAAGAAGGGTAGAAAACAGGATCATCAGATTAAAAGTGTACTTGCTTAGTCTTAAAAAAAATATAAAAATTAAGTGGAGACATGGTGGTTGTCTTCAAAACCATTAAGGGCTTCTGAAAACATCATTTTGAGAAGTTATTCTCGTATTTGATAGGACAAGATACGGTAGGCTTAAATCAAAAGAAAACATAGAAGAACAGGTTAAGAACTAGGGAAGAAGATCTTGTGAAAGACTAGTTTGGCTTGGGACAGGTTGTCCAAGGTAGCCATGAAATCTCCACCACTGTAAAGAGCTTCTAAAACAAAAATTATTCTGTAATTATTTAATAGCTAACTATTCTTTTGCCCTAAGGCAACATAGTCTGAAATTCAGGACATCATATCCTTGCCTTCAACCCTGGTCTGTAACTATCTTTTCCTTCTTCAGTTTCCGCATCCAAAAGCTGAAGATGTTAGTCTCCTACCTGGCAATACCCTCTGAATTTATAATTTGAAAACCACCTCTACCCTTAACATATTCAAATATATTTTTCAAATATTCTTTTAAAATGCAATCTTTGTTATCCACCAAGAAGAAACAGTTACCCAACATGTCACTAAAATGAGACTATGTCCAAGAAAGTGGTTAGTCACACAGTATAAGCCTTCTCATCCTACACAAAATACTTTAAGAATGATTAATATGCTCCAAGAATTCCATATAAATGTGGCTCTCATTACTGTAGTTATCTGAGTTTCTCTTGATCTATAATATATTTATTCTCTCACGACCACTGTCAGGAAAATTTTTTTTTACCTCAATTTCACATATAAGGAGATAGGGCAGAAAGAGAAGCGCTTACCAGAAAACTCAAAAGATTAACTGAAGGCCTTCAAAATCTATCTAATCCCTGAATTACGCTCCTTTTTGCTGGATGACTTCTGGTAGTGCTTATCTACAGCAGCAGCAGAATAGGACATCAAGCGTATTTCAGAAAAGATGAGTTACAAACCATAGCAATGTTAAGAATTAGTATTACATGAAGGTATGCTCCAGGTTGTGAATATACAGTAGTGAGAGGTTATTCACATGTAGAAGGGGACAACTCTTTTGAGAAATATAATAATTAATAGCCCAAACCAGAACTGGGACTGGGTCCAACAACTAGTGAAAAAAACCCAGGCAGCTGCATTCCTTGGGAATTCACTATGTTTACAATGAAGGATACAGGGTCATAGACTGAAGCGTTCCCACTGCAAAGCCCTTTCCTTTCTGACACAGCATTTGTCTTCTGAAAGGAACATCCTCCAGTCTAACGCTATCAGTCTCATGTGTCCTCATTTCGACCTGAAAACCAAACAAAAACTGAGAAGTATAAACCTAAATGCAAATGAAAGTTAGAGTATCCCTGGAGTCCACTAGGAACTGTGCTTTCATGAATGATTTTATTTTGAAATGAAATTATAACATGATACAGGAAATATCTAAGGGAAATATCTTCGAGTCAGGTAGATCAAAAGAGTTATTTCACAAACAGAAAGTACAGAAAATTTTTAATCTCTCCAGTTGGAAAACAAGGAGAGCAGTCAGAGATGGCAGCATGTTTCTGCAAAAGCTGTTAAGCTTCAAATCCTTTAGCAGACATTAGCATCACGGAGGACTTCAAACGTTGCTCAATGGACAAGGCCACAAAGCTGCAGACGTGCCAGTTAGCAGGGCGGATCAAAGGATATGTGCAGAAAAGGCTCTTTCCAGGCTGTTCCCTTTTCTCACATAAAAACAATGTTTAAATGAGCCTTTCTTTTATCATTAGGAAGTGATTTAAAAATAAACAGAAGTGAGGTGCATTAAACTGTGAAACTAGGTCATCATTTTCTTAAGAGGAATGAATTTATTTTTTCAAAATAGCCAAGAGAAGATGAGAAAGATAAGAGAAACTTTGGTATCAAAGGGATACTTCTGAGCTCTCTTAGATGAGGAGATAATGAACAGATATATTAATTTAGTTAAGTACAGTTATGTTTTGTGCATATTGTGTATTATGGCACTAAAATAATTTAAACATTCTTTTTTAAACAATGACCTTATGAGTGGAGCTTGTCTAAATGCCTTTGAATGAAAACTTCTGGTCAGAAAATACCTAGTAGCTGAAACTTAAAAACCTCACAGAAAAGAGCTTAATTAATTTCTTAATTAAACATTGAATTTATTTTTGAATGCCAAAATATTTCAGTTAATTATTTTTGAAATAGAAATAAACTACTTTGGCATTTTATTTTACATTGTAGAAGGTAATATGAGGCTTATATGAAATGATTAAATGGTCAATATGTAAATTAAATATCATAAGATCATTTCAACAAACTATTTCAATCAGACTGAATTGAATTTTAAGAGGATTAGAAGTGGGGGTTTTGGTTAGCTGATATTTTTACAATTATGAAAACACTTCTAGTCCTCAAAGGTAAAAACCTGAAAATCTCAAAACTGTTCACAGAATTATACTGAAGTCCTGACAACTAATGCTTCTTTATGTTGAAACATCTTGAATTGTAGTACCTTCATCTATCAAGCCACCAGGGATATAGGCAAACGCTTTGGGTCTGAGTTTTGTGACTCCTTAGCAACACATAAATGCTGTTCAAAGAGCTTTCAGTTTGAACAGAAAAGATGAACATCCAAGGGTAGAGATATATGAGTTCTCCATGATCATACAGATAGCTAAGGAGAGTCCTAACTGCAGCCATCAGCATTTTTTGTCTCTTATAAGGCCTTAGCTGTTAGATCATGTTCTCTGAATCACTTTGAGATCATCTGTGCTTAAGGAAGGCAGGTACAGCAGTTTTAAGGATGGAGTAGACAGTAGTCTTAAATTAGTCACTGAGGGAACTTTTGCCCCGTTCTGCTCCTTTCCTGTTTTCTAGTTCTCTGATACCCCTCCAAGCCCAGCCAACACTGCCTGGCTGCTTTGCTTGAGTAGTTGTTTCTTTGGAGAAACCTTCCCTCAACATCATCTCTTGGTTCTGCCTGAGGAGCAACAGATAAACCTTGACAACTCCTGCCAAAGAGCATGATCTCACAGCAAAACCACTCTTGTGTGAGAACTAACTGCATATAACAGGCCATATTTTCATCAAGAGGTCTTCCATCTTGGCAGCGTCCTGTTCGGTGCCACAATTCTGCAGCAGCCCTATGAAGAAGCTTCATAACCTCTGTTGTGATGTGCAGCTCCAGAGGAGGCATGGTGCTGGAGACACAGCCTGGTGTCATGCTGGGACGCCCTAGTGGGACTTGTTCTGGGTCGCTGCCCTTTCACCAGAGCAGCATATGACTACTTGTACTCCGAACGTTAGAGATGACTTTATAAAAAAGAATAACATCCTTACAAATGTGTGTGTGTACATACAATTTTTTTCCCCATGAAATTCAGACTTTCAGTTTGAATATCTTATGAGGAAAGAGCTCAAAGGCCTTGAAGTTGCTGTCTAGCACTCAAGATAATTGAAGTGTGACAGCCCAGTCTCTGAGTGATGATTGAGGAAAAGATCCGTTTGGAGATATCAAAGCAGAATATATTTTGAGGAACTATTCTCATTTAAGGTATTTTTCAATGGGCTGCATTCAAAATGACCTTTTTATTTTTTTGTTGTTGTTGTTTTATATATATATACCTAATATAGAAACTGAAATCCTATTTAAAAAATCATTTACGTAAAATATTTTGGTCAAATGAAAAACATTTTTTCTTATTTTAGCACCCATAGACAGCTCCAGAATTTCAGGCACATGTGATTTGATTTCATTTGGTTTGTACCCTTTAGGATGAAATAATGCTCTATTTGCAAACGTAACTGTAGCAGGGAGGCTGTGGTTTTGATCATGTTATATCAATGGCATGTGGTTGCTGTAGCTGCTCAAAAGATTTGATATTATGTCCCTATTCTTAGTAGTGATGAAACTTTAAAAGGCTCATACAGTCATGGCAGTGAAATTTGGGTAATATCTAGTAGGTATCAGTAGTAGTAGGTAGTATTGGTGTTTTGTCATGATTGATTTGAATTGTAACAGTCGAAGAGACCTCTAACATTTCCATTTGGGAAACTGTTCTACACCCCCATATCCTTGACTTTCAGAAAGAACATCCTGGTAATCAAGCAACGTGTTGCCTTTCATAAATATCTTCTATTACTCCCACACGCATTTTCAAAATTATACCTACTTAGATTTTTTTAGGTATTTCTGGCAAAGTTTATCCTATCGGTGCCAATGAAAGCTAGTAAAAAATGAAGCTCTATATTCCCTGTATTGCTTGCAAAACACCGACTGAGAATTTCAACCTGACTTGGCTTCTTTTCTATGGCTCAGAAACAGCATAGAATATTATTCTGTTTTGCTCTTACCTGTCTGTAAAAATGACAGTAGCACTTCTGCTTAAATAAATATGCTTTGTGGTGGGTAGGATTATCACCAGCTAAATGAATGACATAAAGCATTTCTTCAACTTCACTTGAGCCTCCTCTTTTTTTACTTTGTGAATTTTCACTGTGACCTGCCATAAGCAATTTTACATCCTAAATCTCTCCCACAGGTTGATTCTCATCTCTGTTTACTGAAACTCTCTTATCAAATAAAAAATTACCTGATAACAATTTGCATGTGCGGCTAATGATAAAAAAGCTCTTGTATTCAAAAAGAAACATGTGACACCCTAAAAATCCCTGGGCAGGAGAAATTGTAGTTCATTATTTTATTTGGCTGTAAAGACTTTTTTATCTCATATTGATAACCTCTAGTGTGATAGAGCAGATGTCAGTGTATTTTGTCTATTATTTTAAAATTAAAAACCTTGTTGTTTTGCTGTGTAATGCAGGTAAGATCTTGATGGTTTATGGTTAGATAGTTTAATTGGCTCAACTGCTAGGCAGGAGGAGCAGCAAGAGCAGCCTGCAGTTTGCCTGACCCTTTTCTATCAGATTGAGGTATTATTATGTACTGTACTATATTAAGCTTCATCTGGAAAAAAAGCACAATCTGTTCTTTTTAAGCTTCTTAATAGTTTCTAGTACTGATTCATGGGAAGTGGAACTAACAGATTGTTATAGTTAGACTGTAGGTGGGGATGCATATGCTTGAGTTTTGAACAAAATTCCAACTCTGAAGCAGGGATGAGTCTTTTGCATGATGATGTAATCGATTATTATTTTTTTTCCAAACATGCAGAGACATACGGGAGTAGCTTTTGAACTGGGCTTAGGGCCAGACGTTCAGGTAGGCAACATGCAGGACTCAGGCTGGCATTTTAAAAGAACCCAGCTGCCAGTTGTTGCCAAGAGTATAGGGCATATTTACAAAAACCATCGACAGCTAGCAGCTCCAATTACGCCACTGACAGACAAACTTGCAAGAGGAGATGAACATCCAGTAAAAAATTGTGGTGCCTCCTCCAGCAGAACCAGTCACAATACAGAGGTGCCAGTTTCCAAATGCTGAAATGGAGATGGAGTTTGGTGGGGGAAGAGAAGCTGAATATAAATTGACCATACTTCAGCTCCAGCTTGTGTTTGCTGAGTCTTTTCTGCTGAATTGGAACTAGCCAAGCAAAAGCTAATCAATCCTTCCTTTCTGCTTTTTTCCTTAGGATCGTTCTTTAAATTTAAAGGTGGTACATGGTACAAAATAGGTACATGGATAAATTGTCAGGACATAGGCAGCTTCCATCACAGCTTTAAATAATTCTGTGATTCTATGGACATGATTTAGTGGTGGACTTGGCAGTCCTGGGTTAACAGTTGGACTTGATAATCTTAAAGGTCTTTTCCAACCTAAGGGATTCTATGACTGTAGAATCACAGGGGACTCACAGAAGACATTGTTTTGGTTCCAGCTTAGGAGGCCTGAATTAACGTTCCTTTGGAAGTGAAACTACAAACCCCTCCTCAGGGTCAGGCTGCATAAGTTCTCACCTTGTCCATCCATGCGTGCAAACCCTGAAGTCCCTGTAATCCTTCTCGTGTCATAGACCTGGCTGCAGAGTGAGAACTGCTCTGATAGTGGAAACTTGCTCTTGCTGTGGCAGTTTTGATAGTACCGCTATGGATATACCACAGTTCAAGAATCAAATCTCCATGAGGAGCTCAGTTCCAAGCATGGAGATGATCTTCCACTGTGAACCTCACATCTCATCCTCAAGGAAATGATGTGATGTAATTTACCCAGTTTCCACTCCCATTCCCTCAGTCCTACATGTATACCTTCATGCACTTACAGGTTTTACACTGTAAGAAAGATAGCCCGGAAGAAATCCATCCTAATTTGTGTGCAAAGGAGTTTAGCAGAAAAGATTTTATTTCTCCATCAAGGAGTGTTCATTATCCCCAAAGTATAGCTCAAATTAAATATACATACCTCATCAAACCTCTTGCACAACAGGGGAATTCAATATGAATAATTAATTAAGTAGAGTTTAATCAGCAATGATCATGACAAGAGCTCCACTGGTGTATTTGTGTGAGCATCTTGAAGCAAAGCTGCTTTCTGTTTTCATCAAATCTCCCTTGAGCTTATGCCATACAGCTATAGTTTTCCCAGCTGGAGAACTCAGTCACTCTTGTATTTGGACTGCCAGGATGCTTTTCTTCCAAATGTTAAGAATGTAACACTTTGCTAAGTGGCCTTGGTAGTTTAACATGTCTCCTCTCATTTTGGATGACGCATTGCTTTCTGTATGGTTTCACAAAATCTCCCTGTCTTGATCCATGATGAGACCATGGCATTTGTGCCAGAGCAACCTTTATATAACTGGAAAAGAGTTAATGCACTTCATGTTCATTGCAAGACCTACTATTTTTCAGTGCTGTAATTAAACCTATTCTCAGCTTTATAGCAAGCCTCAGGGTAACAGTTTGTACTCTTATAACACTTTCAAAGACTGCAGTATCTGGAACATTGAAGAGATCCAGTTCTGTAAGTCAATTAGACCTGGTTGGGAATTTTCCATTGACAGGTTTTTTTGACAGAAAATGAAGTCTTCAGAATTTT
Source organism: Ibycter americanus (assembly GCA_035590275.1). NCBI lineage: Eukaryota > Metazoa > Chordata > Aves > Falconiformes > Falconidae > Ibycter > Ibycter americanus. Next base: position 9,319,144 of record JAVJGI010000014.1, on the reverse strand, counting down.
AGTCTCTTTGAGGTATACTATGGAACAGCTTTTCCTCAAACTTTCATTTTCTATGGCAAAGTTTGATACTGTCATTTTTTCTTTTTGTTTTCTGCTAGGAAAAGTGAAGCAGAACATTTAATGTTGATCTAGGTTGACCTAAATGAGAGTAATTTTGAACAAAGAAGTGTATTTCCTGTCAAACAGCTTAATTTTGTTTCAGACGGCCTCAGGGCCCAGTGGGAGTTAAATGTGACTGACCCCCATTCTTCCTTCAGACTGACTTCTGAGGCTATAATACATCTTTCATGAGGCACCACATTTTCAGCCTCTAGCTGAACTGCTTCGGTGTCTCATGGGGATCACCTGATGTTCATGTATGACAGGAAACGGAGTTTGCCCTGAGAGCGTGACACGTGGGGAAGCGCCGGGCACCTGATTTACAATTCCCAGGAAGCACAGCAACCACGGAGTTTAAAAATCTTATGACATTTTCCCAGGAACAAATTGCATAGCCCTAGGTTTTCCGCCAGGCCTATTCACAGCGGATAGGAAAATGAAAGTCACATTAGCTAAGGAGATCTGCATTTAGGTTGCCATTCTGGCTGACCACCATTTGGAAGTTTCAGCGTGGCAGTGATTTATTCCTGACATGAAGTGAAGGTGATGGTATTACCTCTCTGCTACGCTTTGTCTCTTTTGGCTATTTGTGTTGTAAGATCTTCAAAGGGAAGACTGTTTTTCACGTTCATATACAGTGCTGAGCATAATACAGCCTCTAAACTCTAGCACCAGAGCAATGGGGACCTGGATGCTTGACGGCTCCAGTATCCAGGGTCACAAAAACAGCCGGCAGTCCCAATGCAGCTGTCTGATTCTCACTGCTTCACATGCATTTTCACTGTCAGTGCTCTTATATACTTGCAACTCTGCTGGTAAAAGAAGGTGTTTTCCTTATAGATCCTTCCAGTTGCAAACTAACAGAAATAAGTGAAGGATCAGCAATTCCTTGCAACAGCTTTACTTTAATACTCCCTGTCCTATTAATTTACTGACTGTGTTTCTATGGAATATTACTGAGGGGTTAAGGCAATATTTTGGAGAAAGATTTCCTTCCTCAGAGGCTTACTTACTTAAATGAGACACAAAACAGATTTAGACAGCCAGATGGAGGAGCACAGGGAACCAGAGAGACAATCCTGGTCAGGATGGTTGTCAGTGGTATCAGTACACCCACTGTTTAAGCGCTGTGACTTTCATGTAGGCCTGTCAGTGAAGACATTTTCTATGGTGAGGCAGCATAAAGAACAACAAATGTATCTATCTGTTAATATTTATTACCAGTTTATCCCATAGAGGAAGAATAGATTGAAAGAAAATATGATGATTTTCCTGTTGGCCTGGTAGACAATTAATAAAGAAAAATAATCAAACAAACCCCAAACCCCCAAAACCCCCAGAAGTACATTTAGTTCATCTGTGATCTTGTGGTACCTGTAATGCTAATCCTCAATTTTGCTACTTATTCTCCAGAAGTTCTTTCTTCAACACAGTAAGTTTTACCTTTCAGTGTAATTAAAAAATTGCTGCTCTTCAGGTTGGATTATGATCAAAGTCATGTTGTTATGAGTCATTGTTTTGTTTTGCTTCTATTTAAAATATTACACCTCAAAATTTATTCTGAACTTATAGTTTTAAATTTTCTGAAATAAACCCCAGAGCACTTGACCACATTCAGTCAACTTAAGGGAATCAGAAGAGATGGCAATTTATACATCTATTGCGGTACACCTTGTGGACCTGATCCTCACAGCAACTGAGGTACCTAACAGCCTTTGGTTTCAGCAGAGATGCAGGTTCCTAAACAGAAGTGAGGTTTTCAAGAAAATGTGTTGATCTTGACCTGAAAAACAGATTCATTAAACTGTTAATATTATTTTAAGATTGGTACACTGGTCTCTGTGCAGATATGTTACATATTCTTCAAAATATTTGCTGGTTCCAAAGCGCGAAAAGCTTCTGCAGATTTTAATACTGGCATATGTGTTTCTATTTGCATTTAGGAAACTATGGTGAAAGTGGAATGGAAGCTTTCAAAGATATGGCGGCCAAGGAAGGGATCTGCATTGCACATTCCTACAAGATCTATAGCAATGCTGGTGAACAGAGCTTTGACAAGCTGCTGCGAAAGCTTCGGAGCCACCTGCCCAAGGCAAGAGTGGTTGCTTGCTTCTGTGAAGGCATGACTGTGAGAGGTCTCTTAATGGCTATGAGGCGCCTGGGACTCGCTGGAGAATTTTTGCTGCTGGGCAGGTGAGTAAAGCTACACAATTATAGCCAGCCTGTAGGGCAAAAAGTAACAGTCCAGTCAAGCATATGTAAAGCACATACTCATGGTCTCTCCTATACATGCACATATCTAAAAGACAGAAGGTAATGTCAGCCATGTCATAACGGTACATACTCTACAAAGACATGCATAATTCTCATGACATGCCAGGCAAACACAAGGCTGCTTGGCCAGTCCTAACAGCATTGTGTAAGGGAAGGCTGGCACACAAACATTTCATCTGTATCATCCGTTTTGTTCACTGCAGTTTAAAATGCATCATGTACATATACAGCCTGAAGCTATGCCTCATTCAAGTAACATTGCGTTAAGAATTGTTGATGTGGCCTCTGGGTGGACCTGAAATAGATATTCCCAAAACAAAGTTTGTCAACCATCCCATTTTCTTTCTCAGCCAATCTGCTGACATGTGCATACTGTCCTAAAGGCAATATATAGGTAAGCCTTTCTCTTAGCTCAATGATATCAGTGGTTCCTTCCCTAACCACCAAAGGGAGAAAGGAAAACTCAGATGTGTTTACCCAGCAGGAAAAGGCTCTGGGCTAGTAAACAGAGAAGTAAAAGATATTTATGAAACCTAAGGGGATTTTTGTATTTTTCACGTATTTAACAAGTGAATCCTAAATGAGATGAGAAAAATGGTGTATTGACCACAAACTGGAGCATACCAGAAGTCAGCTAATGTGACCTGCTGCCTTTCCAGAGCATTATTAGAAGGATGACCTGATGCTGTCCCAAGCACAAACCCTACAGGAACGCAAATAAAACGGTGTCAATGAAACCAGATGTCCTGGTGAGACCTTCAAGGAAACTTGTAAGGACTGCACCTCTGCCCAGCTGTCTTGGAAGCTGGGATGCTGACTGTCCCACTGGTAGGACACCAGCCTCTATTCCCTGTCTGTCCTGTTGCACACAGCTGCTCTTCCCCTTGGTGCAAAGGGGAAAGCAAGGAGGCAACAACAGGGACTCCTGCCTCTGCCCTTACTCTTTGGCATCAGCCTACATTCTGGCAATTTCAGATGTGAATTTCTTCATTATTTCTCTGTCTTACAGCAACTGTGTCCACCCTTCCTTTCAAATACTTTTTATCTGTAGGTTCTTCCATGGATTATCTTGGCCCTTGTCTGGACTGACACCCAAAAGGACCAAAGCCCTCAGGGTGACATTCACCTAAACATATTTAGATGTCTACAATTTAGACACTTCTATGTAGGCTAGCCATCAGGATTCCCTCTATAGTTAATGGAGAAAAACAGGACCTTCTTAGGTCCCTTGTCTGTAATGTGGACTTTTCAAGTAGGTCAGAGAAATCACATTCTAGAAAAGGGCTTGTACAAAGACTGTCTTGATGACTAGCTCAGTTGGAAAAGCCTACCTGCCAGTTGTTTAGAATAAAGCAGAGCAAATGCCACCTCCACTATCTCTAATTGAATCTGGTGCCACATGACATTTGCTGTCTTCTATCCAACACAAGAAGTTGCCGATTTTGTGCAGCAGCATGCAAATCTAGAAGCACATACGTATCATTTTCAAAACGTGTGTTGGCCCTTAACACCTCCGGACTCCAAGCGATACTTAATTTTGTATGGGATTTGTTTATGTACAGCACTGCTAAATTTAGCCCTCTGAGATGCTTTTATAAATAAGGACTTCAGGAACTGGTGATTGTGAATAAGAATGGAGCAATACAGCTTAGGTCTTCAAAAAAGCAAGGTCTAGAGAGAACTGGCTTTGCTTTTTTTCAGCAAAAAATGCCTGTTTCTAGCTGCAGTGGGAGTTGTCATGCCTAATTATAAGAAAGTTGTTGCTCAGTAGATGACTTCCATTCAGTAAATTGAAAGTGATAGCTTCTTTCAGAAGTCTAAACTGTAAGGTGTTTGAAGTTAAAACAAAAATTCTTAATTCTACCAGACCAATTTATGTGTGTCCATGCCTGTGGCAGTACTATAGAATTCATTTGTGAAAAATGTAGCATGAACTGGAAGTGTTTACAATGAAAGTGTATGGGTTTGTCTTATATCCTTTCTATTTCTTAACAGAGATTCCAGGATAATGGATGAGAAATGGTTTCTCTGAAGTAGGTTAACCTGTTCCCAGGCAGTAGCTGCTGGGGACAGATGTAAATTAATTGCACTTATCGTCACCCAACGAGAGCATTCCTATGGCTGCATCAGACAGCTGAGGACAGCTGGGGTGATGTAGTCTCTCTGCATATGGCTCTATGCTTCGGAGATCCCAAGGATCTAGGAGCCAGCTATAAACCAGCTATAAGTCAGAAATAAAACAACTCATTTTGCCTACTGAGCAGTTTTGTTTGGCTTTGAGTCACCCTTACTCAGGAGAGAGGACTGCTTTATGTCCCTGCAGGATAACAAGACTCATGTGTAGACTGTGGGATGTTGTGGACCAGTTATGTTCCACAAAAATGCTCATTATTACAAGAAAGTGAAAAAAAAAGGAAAAAGAAAGAAAAAAGCAAAAAAAGAAGCAGGAAACTTGCAGAAAGTCTTCTTGATGTAGATGGTATGGAAGACAATAATGTCATTGCCTATTGATGGCCTGAGCTCCTGCAGGCATTTAAAGCTCCATTTTCCAGAACCTTGATGTGCTGTGCGCTCTCTTTACTTGTGCTGTTTGCCTTTGTTGTCCACGAATAGTTACTTGTTGGTCCAGAGCTAGGCTTGTTTGTTGGTTCTGCGTAGGACAGCCTAAGTCACTGCCCTGGGATGGATGTGACACCAAGACAAACCCAGATTTTACAGGCAGATTATGTTGGGGACTTTATTGTGCATCATTTTTATAGGTGGAAAAGGCATTTAGGAAGATTTTGAAAAGAGCAGATGGTTCAGGTCACTCAAAGGGGAAAGAGCTACATCTGAAATAAAAGAAGGCTCATGCAACTGATTTCTCTTGTGAAGCTACGCAGGAAAATGGACTAGGAAAAGATTTATATTTTCATTCATGCTGTGATCCTTGAGTCGCTCTGAGCCGCCCATTCAATGGAGAAGGTTAGAAAAGGACACTCCAAGTGTAGGGAGAATGCCTATCACTGAAATGCAATGGGTTCACATGGAAAACTTCATCTACCAATGGATACATATTTGTTATCCCACAGATGCATGTTGCTTCACCCTTGTTCTGTGGAGAATTATTTTATGTCATTTCAAAATCAGGGAAAGATCTAAAGTCCCTAAGCCACACAGTAGCTCTATGGGAAACCACAAGAAATTAACATTTCCACTTAGCTTTTTGTTCCATTTCTGATTTGAGTTTACCCCTAATATTTCCAACCTGAAGCCTTGCAAAAATACTGAGATTTTTGAAAGCTATGGATTCCTCATAGCACCTGTTTTATGCTCAGATAAATAGAAAATGTAGTGGCCAAAGGAGAGTGCGTATGAAATAAATCACTCTGTACAGTCCCAAGGGGAGGAGAAAAGATATCCTTCAATAAACACCCCACTCTTGATGTACTATGCAGTTCCTGAAATTACATTGCCTGCCTGTGACAGAGATGAAAGATGACAAGTCATTATGATTGTAGCATTCCAGAGCTTTTTGATTCATGGAAAACATTTTAAATGCTCAGCAAATATTTACCCCATGCACCTTGAGGAATCAGACTTAACCTCAAATAAAAAGGTGAGTGTGTTGACTTTCAAATGTGAAAAGAAAAAAATGTTATTTTAACATAACCATTATTCAACTTAATTGAGATATGGACACCAGGCTTCATCTGTTTGTCCTTATTGCTTCTGTCATCCACAGGTCATATGCCAGGAGATATCCTTACAGATAAAATTCATTAAAGAATAAATAATACATTACCATAACAGAATAATTTTGGAACATATTTCAGAAGGAAATATGGACTATTAATTGTGCAGATAAAACCAATTTAGTTGTAGGCGATTTTCAGCTGTTCCTTGTTTTATGTAACAGCCCCAATAGCTGAAATTTTCTTTCATGTATGCCTTCATCCTGATCTTCTTGACTACTAGTTTCTGATGTTTGAAGAAAACATCTGCGATAACTCTCTCCAGTGATAAATTCATCTGATGCCTTTTATCTACAAGGATTCCAAAATATCCCTCAGAATGACTAAGTATTTTAGTGCCAGGTGACATGATTTTCTATAGTACAATAGAAATGATTAGCCACAACTGAAATCATGCATATTGACTGTAACTGTTCTAAACAAAATGGGTTCAGAGAACAGTACCACAGTACTGAATAATTTCATTCTTTTTTTGCTTGCTGGCACTATTTTATCCTATAGCAACTAACACTTTTGGGGTGGGACTTGGGCATGGTGTTGGTGACAGCACTGTCAGGGATTGTACCAAGATGCAGTTTGAACACAGATATTCTGTTTTGGGGTAGAAGAATGTTAAGATACATGGCTGCAGGCCTTGCAAGCCTTTTATCTACAGACAAGGGAACTGCCCTGGGTTGTTTTATCTAATAATATAAAATTAGTTATCATACAAACCTACAGAACAAAAGACAGAAATTTTGCAAAGGATTTGTAATTCCAAATGTAAGACAGTAAGACTTTTCCTACCTTAAGGAGAGGAGAAGGGAAAGGACGTCTCCGCCTTCCAAATGCTGTTCCAGAGGCAGTATTGATTTGCAAGGAATTACTGGGATTTCCATATGCTGCATGTTCCAGTGTGCATATTGTGTGTCAGATTTCCTCTGGTATTAACTACATTGTTTGAGTAAAGAGAAGTTAGTTAAGATTATCTGGACTTCCTTTTGTATAAAACAACAAAATTAAACGCAACCAGTAAAAAAATCTAGCAGAGATGAAAATGTTTCCTTAGGCTCTAGTGTTGATTCTGATTTTCAACTGTCCAGTTGGAGAAACATCACCAAAATTTATGTCTCACTCTCAAGTGAGGCTCTGCAAGAGGGAAGGCGGCCCACTGAAGCAATGCCCATTCTTGTCAGAACAACGTACATATTTCCTATCTTTCACAAATCACCTCTCCTAATAAAAGTTACCTGCTTAGCTTCTGAAGGAAGGCTTGGAGGAAATTATTGATTCTGAGCCTCACAGACATTGCAGCGAAGTGAGCTCAGTGGAAGGTGAGTAGTAGAGATGAGGATAAGGAAGGAGAATAAAGTGTGGAGGACCATTAGTTCCGGGAAGTCCCCAAAGTAATTTGACTGGTAGGAAACTCAGCAATATATGAAGAATATCTGGTTAACAACCAAAAAGGGCAGCTATTGCTGCAGGAAAATTAAAGTGAGATAGATGATCTGAGGGACATGAGTTCTTTTCAATAATTTAAAGAGATCTTTCGTGAGACTTGTAAAAGTGTCTGTTAGACAAAGAAAGATCTCACTGCAGAGGATGTAATTTCCCTCCTTAAAGTATGCTGTGTGGTGTGGGTTAACATGCCTTTTTTCTGTGTTTGTACAAGTTCAATGAGTGGAGAAGTTCTTAAATGACAATATGAAATTTTGCAGACCTGAAATATGCATTAAATTCATTTTTGGTGATTTCTGCTGCTTCAAGGAGGAATTAATCAGTCAAAATTATTCTATCTAGAATAGTCCTGACTGGATAACCTTTGACAAAAATGTGGAAGCTAAATGTCATAGAAGTGTGCAGATCTCTTCTCCAGGGACAAAACAAGCAGGTGAAAAAATACTCTCAGAGTACAATCATGCAGCCCCAGCCTGTGAGGAGTCTGCTCCCTTCTTCTTCAAGCCACAGTAGATAGGAGCCTGCTACAGTCTCACCTGAACGCTGTTTCCTCTAAGGCAACTGCCTGCTGCCCACTCATTTATTTATCTCTCAGTTCTCTTGTCAGGAATTAATGTGTAGCCCAAGGAAGCAGCTATCATATTATACCTAGCAATTAAATACAGTGCAATTAACAGCATTAAGTCAGAATCTTCATTGCCACCCAAAAAGACAAAGAACTTAACAGTAAAACAAAGGTTTGCTTTTCTAGAGCTGTAAAAGAGACTGGGGAAGTGAAAAGCTGCCTTCTCTCCTATATCCAAACAGTGTCCTTAGAGGTGAAGCAGATTAGAGGGTAAAGAATAACTTAGTTCTGGAAAGGAGCTTTATGGTCTCCATTTATCTGGCAGCTTTGTTGTGCAGAGACCCTCGAGGTGAGCAATAGCAACCCTCTGCTGTGTCCTGCTGCAGATGGAACCAGCAGAGTGGCTGGTCAAGGCTGCTTGTGTAATAACTGAAGGGAGCATAATTTTCTTTCTAGGATGTGAACCACAAAAGATTAAGTCCTTACATAAGTAAGGACCCCACAAACTATGCGTCAAAATTTTAGGGAGATAAGTGAGGCAAACGTCTGCACTGAAAGCAAATCAATCAATCAACTTGATTTTCTTAACCTTCTTTTATCTCTTTAATTTTTTTTTTAAAATCTGTGTCTAGCCTGTTTCTAAACAATCTTGTATCTTGCAGACCAATTTCACGGTCACTAATATGGCGGGAGGTAGTGGGGGATGGGAAGCATGTTTGGAAGAATGTCTTCATTTTGCCCTTGCAGGAATGCTGTGTCTTCCCTGGAGCATGTGTGGGTGTGACATGGTATCAGGGAAACATCAGAGAATTTCCTAGTGAACATATTGTCAAGTGAGCACACCTTCTATTTATGCTCCAGATGCGTATGTCTCCGAGAGGAAATTCAGGTCCTACACATCTGAAAACATAACATTAGAAAATAAACGTGGCTGTATCAGGTCAGATCAAAGGTCCACCAAAACAATGTGTTGCTTCTGGAAGTGGCCAACAGCAAATAATGCAAAAATGACAGCAGACCAGGATGGAGCAAAATTTTCCTGGAGCCTTCTTAAATCTACAACTGATTTGCAGTTCAGGAACCTGCTAAATCAAAGCTGGTATCTTTGTAAGGAAACCCTTGTGCAGTGCACTGCTATGAGTAAAAAGGAAAAAGCAGACAGGGGTAGATCATGAATGCAGAGCTTAGTCCTAGGAGATATGAGCTTTAATACTACTACCAGCACTATAAATATTAGTGATTTTGCATGTGTCATTACTTTTATATGCATTTGCTTTTTCTCTGTAACTGCCTTTCAGAACTACTTTAGACAGTGAGCAACTCAGGCTAGACACTGTGTTTTGCTATGTACCTGTGTTGCCTTTTGGACTATGAGGCTTCAAGCTCTTTTGATTGTTCAAGTACTACTATAAAGTAACACAAATTCAGTGAGCTCAACAGGCAGTCTTGCTCAATAGGAAACAAATAATTAATTGACCTTGGTAATGAATATTTCCTTCTCATGACATGACAAATCATGAGTGTGTCCAATTAAATTATTTACTTACTGAAGGATCTGATCTTTTTTATCTAAGACTGGCATTAACAACCAAGGGAAAGTAGCTTTGTCAGTCAGTACACTTGAGTAGAGTCGTGCTTTAGCTCTGTAGAAAATGGCAGTGGCTAGGAGCTCAGTATGTCATTCAAGTCTCTCACTTCTGCACTGAAGGTTCATCTCTACCTGATTCATACTTGATCCCTCTTTGGATGGATCTGCTTACAATCTTTCAAAGATAAAAATCCCACAATCTCCTCAGGCAACAGTTTCTTAAGCCTAACTACTCCTTATACTCTTCTTAATGCCTAATCTACCTATTTAAACTGGTTTTTTAAGCCCATTACTGCTTGTCCTATCCATGTGAACAAAGGAAGCAGTTAATTCCCTGCCTTTCTAAGACTACTATTTATATATTTGATGACTTATGCTTACCTTCAATCTGCTTTGATAACTTTGGTTATGAAGGGAAAACATGTCTTATGCTTTGGAATAACACGAGATTTCTATTCTCCCAGTGGAAATGAGACATGGGGAAAAGCACAGAAAAAGAGATGGCAAAGAATCCTGAAGCATTATATAAGATTTATTTTCATTGCAGAAAGACAAATCCATGACATGACTTACACAGTTGAAAAATAGTGAGGTAATCTCAAAGACAGCTCCATATTGCCAACAGACCCATACTTGCAGTTCTGCATAAACTCATGTCAGTGGCATTGCTTGGAAATTGTGTCCGTTTGCGGGTGCATCTCTGTTCTCCCACAAGGAATATACACTTCTGATTTTACATTTGACTTTAAAGGTCTACTGTGTCCAACACCTTATTAAAACTTAGAATGGGAGAGGTCTAAGGGTGGCCCACTTAAGATTGCTCTTTTCAAATATGTCTTCTGAGAGTGATAGGCAATACCCACAGAGAATTTTCTGACATGAGCCTATTTTGAGGATGAAAGAGACTCTTCCAAGTATAAGAAAAAACATTTACAATACTCTTGGAACAATGAAAACATCTATTTAAGCTTGAGAAAATATGAGATGCTTTCTTCTCAAAAACAAGAGTTCAAGAGGTAAAAAGAAATTAAGATCTTAACTTCCAGCATTGTTATTCCACCATTCTGTGTAGGCTATATGATAAAATGTAGCTATTTAAAACATTAAAACTAAGACTGAAAATGTGATCCAGTACATATTCCTAGAAATATTTAAAGGTAGTTGGAACAGGATGAAAGTTAGCATTATCCCTGAAAATTTCTGATCTTTAGAACAACTATATTTGGTTAATGAAGTATAGTGAGTCTAAAATTATCTCCATTAAATGCTTGACATATGTTTGTAGAAAAAAAACCCAAACCTATTTCTGCTCCTTTAAAATTAACACGGTGACAAATAGAGGTTTGCTGGAAGGTACTGATTAGTGGTTAAGATCAGTTTCCTTTCTGTTATCTTTCTCTGTAGTATGTGGGTATGTTATTTTCCATGACTTCTATTTTTCTCTTCTGTTTTTTTACCTGCATCATCCCAGGGTCTGCACCTAGGAATAGTGACTCACTGCACACACACAAACCACACACACATGTCTGGATACAGAGAAGGTATTTATGAGAGGGGAAGACCCAGGGGTTTGTAGTTCCATGTTCCCACCTCCTGATAAAAAGCATCTATTCCAGATCATGTGGTCCAGGAACAGTCTCTTCTCTCAGCAAATCTGACATCAATTCCGTTCACATCTTTCTGACAGAGGTCCTTTGTATAGATAAACATGAGAAACGTGTGTGGCAGATAAAGGGAAAGAAATACTGGACCACTAAGACAATATTCATTCAGCTGTCCCAGTTCCACAGCTATTGTTACACATGCTCTGCTTTTCCATTAGAGAAGGAAAGTGGGGATCAGAAAGGCAGAGAGATGCTTTCTCTAACTCCACATTTGAGATGATTTAGTTGTACTTAAAACACCCTGAAGATCTGAACATAAAAACATTACCCACGCAGTAGAGATTTATACCGAGGAACCCATCTCACTAACACTGCTGAGTGATTATCGAAGGATCTTACTCGGAGTAATGAAAACTTCTGATTTGTAAACTCGTGGCGTAATTCATTTTTCTATCACTCTATTAAAATGACAAAGTAGCGCACACAGCAGCGCATTTCCCCCTCACTATGGCTGAATTGATAGTTGTTAGTGAAGCTGTTGTGTCTCCAGAGGTGAAGGCTGAAGGCGACTGATAACGTGAATGAAATACCAAAACTCTCTCAACCTCATTCTGGTGGCATTCTGTTCACTACTGCCTTGAAAAGACATTATAAATCTTGGCAAGAATATACTGCTTTCAGGAAAAGCAGATAAAAACCCGTGTACTGTTTCAAGGAATAAGGCCCAAGCTGAATTCTGTTGATATTTTTCCTTTTAAGTAGAAATACTGTAATAACAGAATGGATTAAATGATCAGTATTTTAATTAGGAAGGCAAAGTTAATAAAATAAAATCTATATTTACTAAGGGGTCATATCCTTCAATATTTGTTCATTATTGATTAGTAAGAATGAAGTAAGACTGGCCGAATCATAAGAAGTCTGTCAGCTCTATCTGGGAAAATGTATAGTTACAAAACCTGTGATTTAATGTTTTAACCAGCATGCTGTTAAACATTCTCGGTCTCTAAGTGCTTATATGCACAAATCAAAGTTAATCTTGCATGCTGACTTTTTAACCATGATTGAGCTGATTTTTTAATATACTTCCACCAAAACATACCAAAAGGAAAATTATTCCATGTGTCCTAGCAGTTAAAACAATGTAAGTTAAATATGCTTCTGTTTGAATAATCTTCCAAACTCTGCATGTGTCCAAAGGTTTCAGGGTTTGGCTAAATCAGTTCACTTTTCATAGCCAAATGTGCATCACCTGGAGGTTGTCTGGGTAAGAAAAAGGGCATGTTAAATACCCAAAACCTGACTTTATCTCAGCAGTTCTGACATGCTGAAAATTACACTGTAATGTATTGTCAGCTCAGCAATATCTTGAGGAGGGTGACTGTCACAAAATGCAGGGCTTCATGTTAGCTGTATACTTAATAGAAATTTGGGAGGGGGGTTAAGCAGACGTAACATACTGAAATGTGTTATTTAGTTACTTGCTCTGACCACAGATAGTTATAAAAACATCTAGAAACTCCTGCATAGAAGTGAATGTCCAGAAACCAAAACACTAACTGCAGGTTGTTTGTCTGGTTTTGTTGATAGCTGATTACTTGGAATTGCCTTACTTAGAAGGACAGTAATGAATACACAGTTGGTTTTTTTCTTTAAAAACAAAAATCAAAGACAGAACTGCTTCTGAAGCTGTCATCTCTTAGCCAAAACTTTTGAGAAGTTTTATATATATTTTTTATTTTTACCACAAGATGCATAACCGATATTATGTAGCAATAATAAGAAAATAGATAGCTTAATTACTTATGCAGCAATCGCTCTGTCAGAAATCTAATTACTTCTTGCTGCTCCATAAGTCCTTGTCATGAGGGATCTCCCAGTACAAGGGCTTGGGTAAAGGTAATTAGTGTTTTCTAATCATCTCCCCCCATTATTTTACACTACATTGAACTCAATATGCCAATTTCAGCTACTGGCAGCCAGAAGCTCCGTGACAGTTTGCTATTTCATTCTGGCTGTGCTCTTGTAGCCAGAAGACTAAATGATTCATACTCCACAAAGCATTAACTCCTCTCTCCCGGTGGAAAACAACAGGACTAAAGAAGCACCCTGGGAACAACAGTAGTAACAAACAGCAGCAGGTACCACCGAGCCTGCGTTTCATTCAACTACAGTAATTCAGGTGAGAGGTGCAGAAAGTCACTCCCACAGGAATGCATTCCCAGTGTTTCCAGCTGACCATTGAAACCATGCGTCTTTCTTCTGAGCTCTCCTCTGAAGCGCCCAGAAATCCGCCCAGGGTCAGGATGTAGATCCCAGGCAGGGAAACAATTGGTTTTCCCTGAGGTTTTAGCAGGTGGTATTTGACTGTTGCGCTTCTCAAAGAGCGAAGCCCATCCTGGGCTCAGGGTGTATCTTCTTTGACTCTCTGAGATGGGTATTGTCTGAACCTTGAGTCATACGCACCAGAGAAAAGGACCTATTCCTCTTCAAAATAAGCAGTAATGGTTTTACATCATAGTTTCATTCTTGATTCCAATAGATTTTTATCTGGCCATTTTATAGCACTGACGGAGAAAAGCAAGATTCATCTCACGTAAGGTCAGTAAAGTGGTCTGAGCTCACTTAATTAGTGGAGAGTTGCAGGCATGTGCATAGGGTGATTCACATCTTTGGTAAGATAAATTGTCCTTTGCTGTCCCCAGTGAAGGGGATTTGGGGTGAATACATCCAAACATCCGTCATGTGCTGAGAATCAGGGAAGATCTACCTTGACCAATGCATCGCTCTCTCAGACGGCTGCTGGGGAGAGCAGAGGTGCCGTTGTTGCTCAGGTGGGTAGGCAGATGTGGAGTGCTCCCTCAGGTACAGGTTTAATGGACATCTGTTCTTTAAAAGTTGGGGACATCTATGGAGGGAGTCTATTCAAGGTTAGGAACTTACTCATGTTCAGGAAAGAGAATTCTTCACCTTGAACCCTTTTTTCCCAAAATGGCATAGTAAATTCACATTCCCGCATACTCCTGCACCTTCTCTCTATGCTCAGAGGCAGGTTCTGGTATCTTCTGCTGCCTTCTGCCTTGAAAAGGAGCTGTCAGTTTGATGTGCCAAGGGACAGCTAAGCCTACTAAATAGAGACCAGATATTTTCCCCCCTGACTGAGGAACTAAGCACCTGGAAATCCTTCCACCTTTGGGACTCCCTAGCCAGGCCTCTCCCAAAGGGTACCAACTTCAAAAGTTTGAATTAGTTGCTATTTGTGCATCTCAGAAGAGAAATTTCAAGAAATAAATTTGACTTCTGGCCTTGATTTCAGCCCTACAGATTCTGTCTGGGGATGTTGCATCCAGGCATTTCTAGTGGTTTGGGTGGCTGGGAGTTCTCAGACCAAGGGAAATCTGGATGCATGGAACTACAAAACAGTTCCTAAGATTGCTCTCCGTTCCCTGTGTGTAGCAGCTTTAATGGTGACTCCCATCCCTCAGGGCTCTCAAGGCAAGTCTCATGCAGTGTTACTGTTTCTAGCACTTTATATGTGTATAGCAAGTGAGTATTTAATATCAGAAGGCTGCAAGTGACTTTTAAAATTAGATCTAGACTCTTGCAGATTGTCTGCAAGGGTATTTTTTGAGCTGCTGTCTTTTGGAAATGAATTTTATAAAAGCAGACTAAGGTTGTACATGGCTGTTTTGTTTTCATAATCTGTGCCAGTGGTCAAGAACCAGGAAGCTTCATTTGGAGTGTTCAAAACAATTTTTTTTAATAATAAATTTACTTATCATTATTTATTAATGAGATTGTTACCTAATTTTTATTCATACTTTATCACCAATAATTTTTCATTACAATATTCAGTTTAGAAAAAAATGCAAGATTTTATTTTGATAGAAAAGAACTTTTATAGACGTCTTCAGCTCTGATAACTGATGGTCTTTCAAAGTACTGGGAAAAAAATCTCCAGGAGTGAAAAAACTTTCAGGAGTTCTACAAATTCTTTTTTTTTTTTCAATACCACAGTTACAAAACTTCGTAGCTAGAAAATTTTGCCTTTATAGTCATTGGTTTTTTTGGTGCGCATTACCCTTCTTTCTTGTGATTCAGTTCACTATGGTTGTATCACACTGGGAATGTCGTTCTCAGAACTATTCTAATGATGGCATTTAAATGGGCTCTCAGATCAGACTCAGCAGCTGTAAGCAATACCAATAAACATTTCTTTTCTTTGACTGTTTTGTGTAGTGGGTTTTTTTGTTGTTATTGATTTTTTTTTTCATCCCATAGAAAATTTCATTTCAGATGAAATGTTAACCTTATTCTGTGCCAAACCATGAGGAAGAGTAATAAGTAACATTTATGAATTAAGCTTCTGTCCATGAGTATTTCAGTGAGCAATATGATTTCTGCAAAGCACTTTTTGCCTTGGCAGCCTGTTACAACTGGGACGTACTTCCTATCAAGACCCACAAAATGTCTCATCCTCCTTTAAATCTCTGTTTGGATATTCTCCTCTGTGCTCCTTCTGTCAATGCCAATAGTTAGCATAGCAAGAGCATCAACTATCATATTACCTCATGATATTCTTTATTTGTATTCCTCTCTCTTCATGTATTTTTATGTTGGTTTTACTCTTGTGTCTGATTTTGTGTCTCAGGATTTTACGTGGCCTGTGCCTGCAAAGGTCCTAACACCCTAGACTCCTAGACTGTGTCCATGGATCCTAAGTTCTAAAGTAATATTAATGATAGATTCTACTCACTGCTCCTAATTAAGTAGTTTCCCAACTATTGGTTTCAGGCATTAAAATATTTTACTGCATTTACTCCCTGTCTGAGCCTTTTACAGATGAATCCTCTCTTACATGCTTAAAAAGATATGGAGAGAATGGGCATTCAGGAGAAAACAGGTAAATCAGTCATTTAAATCAGCGATCACTCTGAGCCTCACATAATTCCAAAACTCAGAGATGCTGTGCAAATCACAGGGAACAATTTGCATTTTATTTCAGAAATAACATCTTAATTGGCTATCTTGTTATTAAATCTTAGAAAAAAATGTTCCAACGGTCTTTGGTATTTAATTAAGATACAGTAAATGGTTTTCTAAATTGAATTTTGTATCCTAGTGGATATGGTTATTGAAAAAATAAATTGAATAGAAACAAGTATCTTAATAAATGCTCTTCTTCTGTATTTGAAACAAATTCTGTGTTTGGTTTAATGCTGGTTAAAGAAACTTCTCTGGAGCCTTGAACTATCTTTACCTTGAACTATATACCTTGCAAACAAATGTAAACCTGATTTTGCTGTATTTGCCTTACTCTTTACCTAAAACTAGTTTTCTGAGATGAAAAAATCTTGTTTATGAGATAGTCATAAATTTTACACCATCCATTCCGTTTGCCTTTCTTATGTGACATACTCTTCAAGTGTTAGGTTAGAAAGACTAACCAATTACTATGTGTGAGAGTCCTGTGCCAGATTATTACTCACTGTGTAAGAGGAATTTGTCATTCATTAATTCACAGTTCAATTTCAATGTTCTAAAAAAATGCGTTGAGGTTAGATAGCTCTGTCTGTGCTGAACATTATTTAAGTTACTATTTTGAACAAACTAGCTACTCACACTGTTCATTACTAGGCTTTTGTTAACAGCTGGACTGTGATTTTTTTTAATAAAAGTCTCCATCCAGCTTTATTTTCAGAAACACTAACCCAGAGAATATTAAATATGCACTGCGCAAGGATGTGCATAATGCAATCATTTCCTATCTTTGCGGAGTGAAAATTTAACCTGAAATACTGTTTTCAAAAATTTCATAAATCTAATGAGAAGGTGGCAGAGTTCCATAATCTCTTCTTCTGTACTTAAAAAACCTAGTACTCAATTTCTTTTGTGAAATTCAGTGAATTTATGGATCTGGAACAAAAGTAATCTGGAGTGGGAAAAGACAGAAGATAACCAATATATACTAAAACAAAGCAGACTCATAAGTGCAACTGAGTTATTAAATTCTTGTCTGCAGATGTTGATTACATACCTTTCCTCATAGCATCAACATGTTGTAAGAATTGTACAAGGATCCACATTGATTTTAACCTGTGCTTTGTAAACCTATGAGATTCATGCAATACTTCAAGAAGTCCATTGAAGGTCATTACAATCAATAAATTCACATTTGTTATGCATGCTTCTATCAACCAGATCCTCAGGTATCTGAATAGTAATGTAAATTAATATTAATAAATATGTATAATAATGTGAAGCATGCAAAAGAAATTCTACCTTCTGTATAAGAGTCTTTCATTCCATCCATTAAAATCATTAGAGAAAATCCTACAGAATTTAATAAGATAGAGTCAGAAAGTCAGGCAGAATTTCAGAATTGTGCTCCAGAAAAACCCCAAACTGAATCTTCTTGTACTTGATCTCCTAAAATGTATTAAAAAAGCAGTCAAACTGTGTTAAGCACTTCAACAGCAAAACAATCTCCACGGCCGCCTTTAACTGACCTGTGTGATTTGCATGAAATGAGCTTGGAGGGTCACTTTCAGTACCAATTAGGACTTTCTAGATTGAAAAAAATCGCACAGAAAAAAAATCCACTATGCTGAAACTAAAACGTGATTGTAAGAATGTGTCTGTTTTTTTCATATTTCTGATGTCCTCTCAATATATTGAAAAATATTTGGAAAGTTGCAGGGTTCCATGCTTCTATTTTCAGGCAGAAACTTGTATTTGAAATATCTTTCCAATATTGGCACTGTATTTTCTTTTTACAAAATATCACTAATCGTTTGAAATGAAAGCAGAAAAAAATTAAGCTAAACTTTTCATGACACATCAAAAATTTAGAGGAACTAGAATCTGTTGTGCTCACTGAGCCAGTCCCCATCATTTCTCACCAGTCCTGGCTAACTGGGGAGGTGCCAGTTGACTGGAAGTGAGCCAACGTGATGCCCATCTACAAGAAGGGCAGGAAGGAGGATCTAGGGAACTACAGACCTGTCAGCCTGACCTCAGTGCCGGGGAAGGTTATGGAGCAGATCATCCTGAGTGCCATCACATGGCATGTACGGGACAACCACGTAATCGGGCCCAGCCAGCGTGGGGTTATGAAGGGCAGGTCCTGCTTGACGAACCTGATCTCCTTCTATGGCAAGGTGACCCACTTAGCGGGTGAGGGAAAAGCCGTGAATGTTGTCTACCGAGACTTTAGTAAAAACTTTGACACCATTTCCCACAGCATTCTCCTGGAGAAACTGGCTGCTCATGGCTTGGACAGGCATACTCTTCTCTGGGTAAAAACTGGCTGGATGGCTGGGCCCAAAGTGTTGTGGTGAATGGAGATAAATCCAGTTGGTGGCTGAACACAGGTGGTGTTCCCAGGGCTCAGGACTGGGGCCAGTCCTGTTTGATGTCTTTATCAACAATGTGGACGAGGGGATGGAGTGCACCCTCAATCAGGTTTCAGACAACACCAAGTTGTGGGGGAGTGTTGATCTGCTGGGGGGCAGGAGGCTCTGCAGGGGCGTCTGGGCAGGCCGGGCCGAGGGGCCGAGGCCAGTTGTATGAGGCCCAACAGGGCTCAGTGCCGGGCCCTGCCCGTG
>JAVJGI010000014.1:9287154-9300205 GCA_035590275.1 Ibycter americanus | reverse complement strand
CTGGGGACAGGGGGCTGGGAACTGCCCGGCGGGGAAGGGCCTGGGGGGGGGATGGCGCCTTTTCCAACCCAATCAGTTCCATTATTCTATGATTTGTAATATTGACTTGTCTTCTGGTTGTGAAGTAGGGATGTTTTCAAGTTCTGATTAGACAAGAAATTCCACGTTCAGAAAGACCCTATACTGCGGATCTTAAGGGACAAGTTTTATTCTAATAACCAGATCTTTTACTCTATACATTGTAAAAGTGGTATTTTTTCCATTTTGTAATCCTGGTAACAGTGCTATTTTTGGATACTCAAGGCATATACATGTTATATACTTTCCCCCACTTTTGATATTTTTCCTTTTGTGTTTATGTGCATCATCTCTCTGATGACTTCACTGTCCTGTAAGAACAATAAGTAAAGTAATTGAGAATTATGATGGAAATCTATGTCAGATGATAAATAAGCACTTTATGAATGAATATCTCATGATGATACTAAATAAAACCAAGCTTTTTAAAATTGTGCATTTTGTTATGGCAGCTGAATCGCTGGCATGCCAAGGAGCTCACAACACAGAGAAGCTTCAAGTAGGCTGAAAATCCCAGTGAAGGAGAGTCACTAGGTTAAAAATACCAAAGTGCTTTATGCAAGTGTGATGTAGCATTGTAAGGGAAATGAAGTGTGTTTGTTCTGAACTGAAACTCTTGGCTGGCTGTCTATTTTGCAGGGACATTGAGATGTTAACAGGAAGGGAAAAGTTGCTGGATTTTATGTACACTGGAAATTTTTTTTTTGTGCCATGGTCTCCTATTCCTTGACTCTGCGTTTTTCAGATATCCCTGGTGTTATCTTTTCATATGGGAGACCACATCTGATGTGTTGGGTCCTGGGACAGCTGAGAGACTGAAGTCCTGGGCTTCAGGCAAGGCAGTGCCATCTCATCCTCTGTGCTGGACACACGGGTTCATTGACTCTGAAATTATTAGAGTATGGGCATGCTATTACCCTTGATAAAAACGTGATTTCCACCCAGTCCTATTCACAGGCTTATTTTGGGGAAGAAAGAACATAATGATCCCTGAGTAGGTTTTCAGGATCAGTGTGAGTCAACAAGTATGAAAGATACAGTAGATAGCATTCATGACGTTTATTTAGCATTTGGGTTGGAAATCTATGGCTCCTGCTATAAATCATCCCCTCTGTTGTCTATAAAGGGAAACCAGCCAATTAGCTTAATCAGTTAATGATAGACTGAGATTGGATGTTTTGAATAACCTTCAGAATTTCAAATACCTTTAATAAGGGAAAAATGTATTTTCACGCATTACCTCAAATGCATTGTTGGACTTCACTTCCTTAGTAACTGAAAATTATATTGCCTAATTACCAATTGCACTGTTTTAATTGAAGCTGAGGCTGTATGTACCATATGGGTAAATTCCTCCATTCTTATTTATGTGAAGATGGTCTCTAAAGAAGGGTATATTCATGCAAGTTCAGTGCCATCCTGATGGTCTGAACCTGGACGGTATTTATACACCTTCAAATGCAGAAAGAAGAGACCACATCTATCTGAATAGCTGTTACCAAAGTCACTTGCTCCTTCTCATGTGGAAAGTCTGTGGTAATGCTTAAAATCAAGCCTAGACTTTGCATATCCTAAAAAAAACCCTGTCCTTTTTAATTCGTACTAAATGTCTCTTCAGTGTCCAAATTCTATAAGTAAAGCAGCTGTCCTTTATGCCTATGGATTACTCAGAAGACATTTGGGTGTTTAAAATCAATAATAAATAAAATAGTACTTAAGGTTTGTTACGTATGTGACATTTTCTCTAACTGCAAAAGAACCTGAAGGCATTTTCTTTTCCTTCCCCCTTGAAAATGTCCAGTCAAACTGCTCTGGCCTTCTTTGATTTGAAAGAAATGTCAGGTTTGGGCTTTTGTCCTTCATCCTATAATTAATTACGACACCGGATTTACAGCCACTTGCAAAATATTGTTTATAGTAACTAGTAAGAAAACAATATTCCTATTACTTATACATGTGATGTGCAAACTTTACAGTGTGTTAATAAGGTATGTATAAATTTGTTTAACTAGCACATCAATACTCTTTTTGTTCTCAAAAGCCTTGGAGAAACATCAAGGAGAAACATAATGGGGAGCTCAGATGTTACAAGCCAATATATAGGCAAATTAAGCTGCTGCTACTCATTCTTTGAATAATGGAGGATAATGGCTTCCAATATTTAAGGATAAATATAGTATGAAGAAAAATTGAACTAATGGATAAGAACTAGAAAAAAATTGTACCTAAAAATGGAGGAAGACATAGTATAATAATACATTGGAAGACAGAGGGGAAAACTGATACACTGAAAAGAATGTAAACAATCATAAACTGAATGGAAAGGAAAATTGAAACAGAGAAGGTACAGAAGAGGGGTGATGTTAAAAGACAAAGGCAACTGCTGTAATAATGAACCAGATCATCAACTGTGCCCCTACTTGGAAAAAAGTTTCCTTAGCAGGAACTGAAAGCTTCCTTAACTCCCCTGAGCCATTCCCACCATCCCAGTTCCATCAAGGAAATATATTGAGGATTGACAAATAAGGGAGGTTTTTTGTTCATCTGTACAATAACCTCAAACACTTACCCAACTTAAACTGATGGCTTGAAGTGCCTTCTGCTAGCCAAGAATGGATCTGAAGACCTCATTTCTTCCGCACTCTCAATATGTGACCGTTTATCTTACCAGTGCAAGGTTTTAAAAATTCACCATCGAAGGCTACCTGAAAACAATATAATACCACTTCAGTTTTTATTGGTCATTTTTCTTCTGTAACTTCAAGAAAATAAATAATTACAAATGCTCCCAGAAATCTTAATTGGTGGTGAGCAAAAATCCTGGTACCAAGACAAACATTTCAACTGAGAGATATGTTTTGGAATACAATTTGCACTTGTGCATGCATGAGAGTGTTAATTAGGTACTGCTGAAACTAACAATTCCCAGAGACCTATCATCACATGAATTTTGTAGAAATTTGAATTTAAAACCATCCTCAGGATTTGAAACAGGTCCAGGCAAAGCTATTACTTTTAAAACCAATAACACATCCCATTTGATGCCAACGGAATGTTTTGCAGCTCAGTTTGTGATCATTTAAGTACCAATGTAAAAAAGTGGCAATACCAGTTAGCTTTTTAGCTGCTGTCATTTTATATAAGATTTCAGCAGGAAACAGAGGCAGCTGAAGATGACTTATCAAGATGTCCTCCATTATATTTCATTGTCAACTAGTGGCACACAAACGAAAATAGTCGGTTGTGCTTTGTGGAAATTTTACATAAAGAAATTGGGCAGTATGATGTGTCTGTGACCATGAAGTTGAGTGATCTGAAGTTTTTTCAAAAGCTTCAGAGGTCACCATGCATTGGTTATGTAGGGGGGTTGGGGCCGCTTAGCATGTGTTCAGGTTTAAAATCTGATTTTACCAAACTTTATCTCTGTAAACGCTAATAAAGTGCGGTTTGGGACAGACTTTTAAAAAGTTTTCCATAGGAGCTGGGTGGCTCAATTATTTGACTAAAGCTGTAGTATAAGTTAAGGTAAACAGACTTACAGGTTTAGAGGAAAGGGTTTCATCAACATGTTGAAGCAATATTGTATGTGTGTTATGTAGACCAGAACTGTTTTACTTAGGTAACAACTTATCTCTGATCTTCAGAGAAAGTCTATAAGGGCACTGAGAATGCCTTGGAACTGGACTCATTTTACTTAATTTTAGCCAGCTAAAAGTTGGATATCTGACCCAAGCTGATAAATTAGCTTTGTGCTATGGTAAATGGAAAGAGATAGACATTTCTGGAGGACAATTCATCCTTCCTTAAAATAGACTCCATCTGTCTTTCCATCACTTCAAGAAGGAAACCAAGAGGTCAGTTTTAGATCTTGCATCTTACTCTTGTCTGGCCCCTAGCTGCTACTGCAAAAGGGTATGGATATCATATAAGTCCTGTTTTGTATCTCCTAGCCTTTTGCAGCTGTCTCATACGCTATAAGGTGAAGTAGAGATGTGTATATAGGCACCTGGATCAAATTCCTGTTGATGAAGTTTGACTAGGTAAACAACTTACAAGTAATTCAAAGTTTAAAAGTTAACCTTACCCCTAGAGTTTTGAAAATCGCTCTCTTCCCTTCTCCCCCAAAATGACCTACCAATTTGCAATAATCAGCAAAGCAGTTGTATAACTTAGTTTGACATAGCATTATTTGATAGAAGCAGTGTCAACTTCATGATCAAAGAGAGAAATTCAGAGATTTCTTTTTACCGAATATTATGTCAAACACACACTAAAATAAAAACTGTGTGGTCCCAAGGACATAGGAATGCTCAAAGCATAGTGTAAAGTAGAAAAAGAATGCAGGAGAAGGCTCATATAGCAGAGTTATCACCTGTCCTAGTAATGGATCTTTTTTTAATACATTTTTGTAATTTTACATAGTGGATCTGTTTACCACGTGTTTGGAGACTGGATCTCAGGCTAGATAATTGATTAGTATGAACAGCATGGGTATTAATTTGCCTACAGTCAGGAAGAGAGTAGGCAAGCACTTAAATCAAAATATATTGAATAAATATATTTCCACATGGCTGCATACTTGTCAATTGCTTTAATCCAAAAAGTGAGTTTTGTTTTCCATGAAACAAGCAACAAAAATTTTATATATGTTTGTTTGTTTATTCATTTTTTAGTAAAATGCCTAAGGAAATAGTCATCAGGAATAATGGCAAACTCTAGAATTTATTTTCCAAAAATTCTTAATAGATATGACTATTTGCATATAACACTTGCTCGGCTATTTTAGTCTTCAGTCTATAGTCCAAGAAGGTATTAGAAAGTATTTTATGCATGTGACAATTAGTTTTTGCAAAAGCTTATTGTGTATGTGTGGGCTTGGGGGGTTATGTGTAGTGTTTTGAAGATATTCAGTTACTTATTTCTAAACATTTACATGATTTAAACCAAATTTTTGACACTCATCTCCATTTTTGAAATTTAAGCACAGACCTTGAAAAACATTATGCATATGCCTGATTTGAATTGTAGATTGGATCGGAGGGATCCTCAAGCTGACTCTGAGTTTTTTTTAAGCAATGCTTACCGAAGTTTTTAGCTTGCTGGTGAGGCACCTATCCAAGTGTCCATTTTCCATCATGGAGTACACCCAGGGGAGGAGAATCGCAGCATCTGATTCTGCCTGCCCAACCTGTTCCTGTGCAGAGGCAGTCCCGACAGGCGGTGCGGCAACCGCAGCTCAACAGAGCCCTTCATTTTGTTGAGACAGTGCAGCAGTTGTTTTATGAACAGTGCCAAATGTCTTCATGAGATCTTATTATGCATTTCTGAAACATGTGCACTAAAAGAACAACGTAACATTAATTAATAAACAAACAAACAACTCAGCCACAGCCAGGTGGCAAGTCTGATAGCTTCCAAGACATGCCAGTCAGAAACCGTCTGTTCAGTGCCTAATCTGAGGCTAGCTATGTCCAGCACTTTTCTATTTTTTAATATTTTTTTTAGACTTGTTTATTTCAAATATTTTACGATAAGAATATGCTCAGTTACTTGTTCTGGAGTAAAACATCTTTTGAGAATGGTAAGGATCCCTCATGTTTGGTTATGGGCCAGAATGGATTTCCATGTGCAGTTTCTGTGGCTCCAGGGACTTCAGTGACTTTCAGTTGTATCACATAAAATATTTCTGTTAAATGTGTTTGTTTCAATTTTTTATCTTAATATTTAGAACTGAACGTAAATATAAAGTGGAGCTTGAGGCCTTGCTGTGCTAAATAATATAATGTGTCTTATCTTTAAACCTTTATACATGCTAAGAAGAATTTTGCCAACAGAAGGACAGAAACTTTCAGGGTGTCATTTAACTCTCAGTTCCTCCTGATTATAATGGACTCTAATCAACTGAAGGTAGAGTGCAAAATTAACCTGAAGTGTTACTTCGTCTGAGATTTGTTCTTAAGTGGAAAGATTATTTTGTATTAGTTTTTAAAATATTTTGATTAATAAGACATGATTTTTTAGAAGATGCCTCATTAAAAAGGATTTTTTCCAAATTCTCCCACTTGTTGCAATATGGGAAAACAGTTTTAACTTAGCAGCACTTCCTGACAGAACAGAGCACAAAAATTATAGAATCGAGCACAAGAAGTACAGCTGAGACCCTGCTTTAGCTTGGATCAGTCTCCCAGTAATTGTGCTTATCCGTGTCCACCTGGGTTATTCAGCTCTAAATCCAAGATACAAATTAAAAACATTTAGGAAAAGATCAGAGAAAAAAAATATCACTAGCAAATAGAGAACAGGAGGTATGGTAACAGAAATGGAGTAATAGTGGTTGATTCTCTGTAAATACTCTGTGATGCTTCAGCATTCATTGGCAGTTCTGCGTTC
Organism: Ibycter americanus; assembly: GCA_035590275.1. Taxonomy (NCBI): domain Eukaryota; kingdom Metazoa; phylum Chordata; class Aves; order Falconiformes; family Falconidae; genus Ibycter; species Ibycter americanus. Next base: position 9,293,737 of record JAVJGI010000014.1, on the reverse strand, counting down.
AGGTACTGCTGCCAGAGGTGGATGCCACAGTCTGTGGGTGACACATGCACACAGGGAAGAGGATAAAGAAGTTATCAAAACTTATAGAACTTACATAAATCATCAGCACCCAAAATGGTAATTTTCTTCCTGCTTAGACTTTATTTCAAGATGCAATATTCAACTCTTGACCAGCAGTGATACAAATTTCCACATTCTCATGTCACTTCAAGTATTGTCTCCTTTTTACCCACCCTTCTGTAATGCAGGGGGTGCAGAAATCAGCTGTGCAATGGTTTGGGGGCGTGTGATGCACTTTACGCATGACACATTTGAGCCTTGTGTAGCCAGTGTCATCATTCTCATCAGCTGCAACAGAGAAGAAACAAGTGATATATGACTCAGTCTGAAATGTTGCAAACCACATAGGGATGCCATCCATGCTCAGTTGCATGTCTAGCAAAGGTGAGCTTTCTTAAAGAAGCTGGGAACCTGACCCAATATCATGTTTAATCAATAGTTTATGTTGTTTGTCCCATCTTTCCCCAAGTTGCTGGTATTATGTTACTCCAGGGAGCCCTCTATATTTCTTGGTCCCTTTATTTCAGATGACTGCATTTCTATGGATAAATATATTTTCACAAGTCCTAGATATATAGATTTCCACTGTTTCACTGTCTCTTCATTACCTAGCTATTTCTCCCTCAACTTCTCTGTTTTTTTATAAGGCTAAATGTTTCAGGCAGTCCTGTCTGAATCTCTGGCATCAGCAATCGTAGCATTGCAGGCTGCAAGATGCAGATGCATCCTGAATCCAGCCATAATGTATCGTGACTCAGCAGCTCAAGTGGGTACCAACCCTCTTCCAGTCACATCAGCCCCAGCAGGCATAGTTTAGGGCAAACATGCCCCGAGGCAATTTGTGAACTTAATTTGCACTAGCACAGTGTCTATGTAGGGCACAGGTGACTCCGAAGTCTAATGAGCTATGTAATTTGCTCAAAAAGGCTTATGAAAGTAGTTAACTACCTCAGAATATAATCATACATTTGTGTTACTAAGTAACAGATGTTGCCATTATATCATTTCAATTTAAATAATGATTAATCTCCACCTACACCAGATGAAATACAATAAGTCATAAATTTACCTAAAGAAATTAAATGGTGGAAGCAACAACTTAGATGTTTAAACACATGGCAAAAAATTAGCTTACACTTAGAGGGAGTTGCCTTTATCACACAGTCAGGGAGGACCAAGTTTTCATTAGGCTTCTTCAGTTTTATATACCCCCTCAGAAGTACCTGAGGGGGAAAGTGAAACCTGCGTTCATTTGATAGAATTTTTCAGAAGGTTGAGATTTATTTTTTCTCAAGTTTTAGTAACCTTCATATATGAAAACTTTAGCCTGAAACAAAAGTGGAAACTTCTTTTTTTTTTTATTATTCTGCGTGAAAATATTTACGTAAAGACAAGTAAGATTAACCATAATTAATAAACATAAAAACTTTAAACTTTACTAACAGCAGCAGCAGCAAGCCATTCTCTTATGTATATATATAGCTATATATAAATCACACTTTTATATACTGCTACAAATGAAAACAGCTGATTTTGTCACACGGCACATTAAAAGCATTGAAAGTTACCCCAAACCATCTGCAACCGATCCGTGCAACGAACACCAGTTTGGCTATGAGTCACAACTAACCAGTCCTGCTTAACAGAGTCAGGGCTTATACACTCCGTAGCAGCACCACATGATTTCACTTACAGGGGTGTGGGAGCCAGACTAGCGTCTGCCCAATAGTGCATTACGTTATGGAGATACACAAGACTTCCCAGATCTACCTCCCGGTTTTCTGCATCATAGAATGAGCTTGAGCTCCACATAACCCAGAGACTGTCATTCGGTGCCATCCAGTGATTGAAAGGACAAATGAATCCAATCCCTGTGGGCAACACCAAGCTTCAAAGCTAACAGGAAATTTCCAAAAATTCTTTCTCAAAAAGTAACATTTAGGAAGAAAAGAAGGTTGAACTCTTTTCCTTGGACTACACTTGGGTAAATGGCATAACAAAAGAAAATGAATTTTCCCTACCCGCCAAGGTTGTTACTGGTATATATTTGATGGGAGAGAGGATCCCTATGGAAACTGAAGTAGAAGTGAGGATGACTGCTCACCGAAAACAACAACTGAAAAGTACATAGACTAATACAAGATTCCTAATCATCAAAGTGGAGCACCTGGAGATAGAAGTGCAGGAGGTGAAACAAGACATTATAGGAATAACACCATAGGCATAGACAGACACTACAAAAATGACATGGTGACATAGTTGTCATGGTACAGAGCATTGACACTCCTGGGCATGGTGTTTAGGACAATAGAAGCACAAATTATTGTTGTGGAGTCGTATCCCAAATTAAAGATATGATAGACTTTATAGAGATAAGAAGGGAGATAAAGCATAAAATAAACTCTGTTTAGACTGAAACAGCCTTGGAGTGGTTGAAGAGATTCTACTAATTTACTGCTGGGTATAAGCTATACTTGGAAAGAGAAATAAGCATTACCACAATCTGGGTCTTAATGGGAAAATGACTTCCCAGAAACAGAATGGGGAAGAAATAGAAACAGTAATGCTGAGGGCCTCTGGTTCCTGAAAGTGTTAGCCAGGAGACTGTCACTTGGCCAGTAAAATGTGTATTATTTTAGACCCGTTACCAGTAAGCAAAGGGAACACTAAGACACGGTTTTCTACAATGGGTCTGAAATAATACAACTCAGAGCCTTAGATAAAGTGGCTGAAAATTATACAAAGCTGTGTCTCAAGATTTGTAAAGAAGTGTTTTGAGCCCAACAGGACAAGCCAACAGTTCAAAAAGCAAAGATTTAATAATGTGCGGACAAAAAGAATGAACAAGAAAAATTAGGTGTTTGGCATCTCTAAGTATAGGGATAAAGCAAAAATTTCTGTTAAAGTAGTATAGCAATTGAAAACAAGCAATGAACTGTTCTACCATGTAAAGTACAAGAAACCTGAGGAAATAAGATGTGAAGTTGCTATGCAGCAGCAACTAAAGATAGACTAGCTACAGTCCAAAAGCTGAATAAATACTTTGTTTTCACTTTGCAGTGAGGATAATGTTGCCAAATACGAGTAAAAGGAGACGTCCATTGGTTTAGTGGATATGTAACTGGAATTTGACTATTTGAGGTGGGAGTAAAACTGAGGACCTATATTAATCCTCTGTTAAAGGCTGTCCTTAGTACTACATCATGACTAGATTCTCCTGTCTGGACCACACCGACTGTTAGTCTGAAAGCTTGCAGACTCCTAAGTGGTCAGAATGTAACGCTCAGAGCACATGAAACCGTATCTGAACATGCTCAGTGAATTAACAAACAGCTGGACATGCCAGAAAAGGTTTCTTTGTGTTTGCATAAAGCAGTTGTATGGACCAGCTTAAGGCAGAGAGCGGAGATGACTTAGACGGTTCACGCTACCTCTGTAAATGCTGCCTTTCAGGTTCATTGAGACGTAGCCAATGCACCCAATGGCATAGACTAGCAGTTTTCCATCCCAGAATGTTGCTGAAATTGGAAAATAAAGTTATAAGGTTAGTGGCAAGTTGTCTTGGTAAATTAAATGCCATATTTAAGAATGGGGGTGTTCTGCAGGTAACTGAAGACTTGTTAGGTTTTTCTCCAAAGTATACAGAGATAAACAGAAAATGGAATAAAATAGAAAAAATGCAGCATACTCACCAAAGGTTGATTGGCAGGAATTACCTGGTAACTTTCTTTTTGAAGAAAAATAATTCTCTGGCAAAAGCGAATGCTCTCCCTCCATCACCTGAATTTCTGTAAGGTAGCTGGTATAGTGCCAGTGAAAAAAAAATCTAGCTTAAATGAAATGAAGCGTAAACATTTTGAAAAATAAAAAAAAAATGTCAAGACTTCATGACCACTAGTTTTGTTGAAAGAGAAAATATTTCAACAGAAGAAAGGTAAAGATATGTCTTGGGGCCAAGTTTATTATTTTCACAAAGGCACATGGCACAAAAAATAAAAGCACTAATGAAAGTTGCTGATATGTCAATATTGAGACACCCAGCCAAAAAAAAAAAAAAAAGAAGAATAAGAAAATTGAATGAGAAGACAAAGCAGACTATAGTAATTCAAATGAGAAAATGTGACATCACAATGTTCAAAAGTATGCATCACCACACCACCACTTCATTTTTAGATGGTTTGGCTGAGGTAAGATTTTCCCATATTTGCCATCAATGAAGAGACTTGAATTGTAAGCATGCAGTTAATAGGAAATGTCATAAACACATGCATATAGTAATTCATCATAGAAGACTATGTTCTATGAGTGTCCTCTGCTCATCTTAAAACAAGCTGATGATGTTTCTAGCAGGGATCAGGTAGTACTGCTCCCACATACAAAACCACTGCCAAAGGTACAGCTGAGATGAGATACTTAGATAGATCAGAAACTTTGCTCTGATCCGCTACGGTTGTTCTTATAGTCTCATCTGGAAGACTCTATAGTGTCCTTTCTGTTTATAAAAAATACAGTACAACTGGAACATGCATGCAAAAGTACTGTAGTGTCGCTTGAGGAATTAAAAGACTATTTCAGGAAACTGTAAGAGTGAAAGCTTGTTAATTGTGGCACAGTGAAGAAAGAAAAATGACATATTTATTCTCAGTAAATACAATATGTCAACAGAAGTTGAAGAGGGAGAAATGTTCCTTAAGAAGTACAATACCCAGCAATGGGTCCTCAGGCAAAGGCAGCCAACAGACTTCTGAATGACAGTAAGAACATTGCCAACAGGCCGAGGGAGGTGATCCTTCTCCTCTACTCAGTACTGGTGACAGATGACTGGAGTGCTGTGTCCAATGCAGGGCTGTCCTGTCTGAACGTTTTCTTACGCATTTGTTGTACATCAAAGTAGCAGCAGCAAAATCCAAGCTTCCAAACCCCAATTTCCTTTCAGAGAGAGCCCAAACAGTTTATGGAAGGGATTACACCACGTGGTACCTCTGTCATCAGGGAACTGGTCTTAGTGAGCCAGTAAGGCTTTCCTGATCCTGTGTTTCTATCAGGTTTTTAGTGAGGCTGCTAGGCAGTGAGTCACAGACTTGCCATGAAGGCTTATATTTCTAAGTCTTTTAAATTGCTTTTTTGCAACTCAGCAGGAGCAAGCCAAAGAGCACAGTAAAAGCTTACTCAAGCACAGTTTTAGAGGCTTTAATTTCATCAGAACTGGAGGATGGTCATAGTTTTACATTCACTTTAAGTATCCCACGAGGATCAGCTGTGTGGAATCATGTCTTTCATGGAGAACGATGATTAACACTCAGAAATGCTTTAAGGAGAGAAGCCAGTAACCCTTAACTCTGCTGTTTCTACCACGCTTAGCGGGAGAAAATAAAGGCATTCTGTCAGGCAACCCAAGGACAAGAGCAACTATTTAGGCTGCTCAAGAGATGAAATAAAGATATTACAGTGTTTGTAGGGAAAAGGTTCTTTTACAAGGAAGAACCTCAAGCAGAAGTGGGCAGGCTTCACAATGGATGAGAATAATCTGACTAGTCAAGTTGCATTGACTAGACCCATAACATTAACACCATCATATTTTGCAGTAGCCATTTGGCATTGACACCTTTACCTTTAACAGGTGCAACCATTTGAAGTCAATAGCGCATAACTATCTAATTAACATTTGGGTCTTCTAAAGTTCCTCTCCTCTCAGTGCTCAAAATATGGCAGTGGATGGTAACATTCCCACTGAGCCACATTTGGCATTGCTACTGGATGTGAGTACCCTTCCCTACGAAAGGATCTCTGACCATATACCCAGAACCACCGTACTCAAGTTCATCTTTATATTTACACATCGTACTCAAACTCCTCTCCCCACATTCTTTGCACAGTCACACTACATAACTATGAGTATGTGGCCCTTCGCCGCAACCTCAGATACTCTTCTAGTACAGAATGAGGCAAGATGATGAAATCTTAGCATTTGGGAGGTTTAAAATTAGATGAAAGGAAGCAGAAGAAAAATAAATGTAGGGACCTGTGACCAGCAGGTGCAGGAAGGTGATTCTCCCCCTCTGCTCTGGTGAGACCCCACCTGAAGTACTGCCTTCAGCTCTGGGGCTGCCAACATGAGAAGGACATGGACCTGCTGGAGCGAGTCCAGAGGAGGCCACAAAGATGATCAGAGGGCTGGAGCACCTCTCCTATGGAGACAGGCTGAGAGTTGGGGTTGTTCAGCCTGGAGAAGAGAAGGCTCAGGGAGACCTTATAGCAGCTGCCAGTGCCTAAAGGGTCTGACAAGGAAGCTGGAGAGGGACTTTTTACAAGGGCCTGGAGTGACAGGACACGGGGGAATGGTTTTAAATTGAAAGAGGGTGGGTTTAGATTAGATATTAGGAGGAAATTCTTTACTTTGAGGGTGGCAAGGCACTGGCACAGGTTGCCCCCGGAGCAGCTGTGGTTGCCCCATCCCTGGCAGTGCTCAAGGCCAGGCTGGACGGGGCTCTGAGCAACCTGGGCTGGTGGAAGGTGTCCCTGC
>JAVJGI010000014.1:9270157-9287054 GCA_035590275.1 Ibycter americanus | reverse complement strand
GGGGGTTGGGACTAGATGGTCTTTAAGACCTCTTCCAACCCAAACCATTCCATGATTCGATGATTCTATGAATAACAAGCTATGGCTAAAGGATAAATTAGATGACCTCTAAACACAGCAGCAATAATACAAAAGCAACTGAACAATAGCATAAGATTGGAAAAGATGATTGTAGGATATATTTGGTGACATTTTTCACAGTCATTAATTTTCTCAGGTGCTTAAGTGCTTTGCTGAATGAAGTGTAATTGACAAATGTGAATGGATAAAAAAGATTTGAAAAGAACTAAACTCAATATTTTTTTCTTTTGGATTTTGAAACAAAGCAAAGAACTATTAATTAAGTCATCTAGAAACTTAGACAGGAAAGCTTTTCTGGGTACATATCTGTTTGTGTTATTGTTCAGGAATTAAGCTCTGGTTTTGTCTTTTTTATGAAGATTGTCTCTAGTACAATCTCACATCAGCAACCAAGAAAAAAACCCAAATCTAAGTATAATGAAAGCACAAAATAAAGCATTATATTTAGCCCATTAAAGATAGTTATTTGACTCTTTTTAGACATCAACATACATAAAATGTAAGACTGCAAATTTAAAACATATGTGTTGACCACTCAGACCAGTAACCAGAGATAGAAAAGCCAGGATGTTAAATTTAGAATGTCTGGCATTTTTCAAAATTATTCAGGGCCAAGATCTTCCCTTGCAATCATCCAGCTCAATCCAGTCATCAAAATTGTTAAATTATCCAGAAGGGAATTAAGAAGTCTAAATAAATGGATTTGTTTTACATTTAACAAATTATAATTAGAAAGAATCCATAATCCCTTTCACTGACAACTTTTCAAAGATTAAAAATTAATGACATTCTTTCTTGTCTTCTCTTTGTACCCTGAAACTTTCCCTTACAATGTTCAAAAACCTAACTGCAGTTAGCTGATTGTTTTGTACTGATTTCAATCGTTTTATGAAAAATCTACTGGTTTTCATAAATCCTGTCCTGTCTCTTGCTTTCTTACCAAATAATTCATTTCTTCCAGTGTCCTCTCCTTCCATACTATACTGTCTACACTGTCTTGAGTATTTGCTATGCTGCATTTATATATAGTCATATAGACAGAGTTCATCACCAGAATAGTCAGTGTGACAATTTACTAAAACAGATTAATTCCTCAGGAAGAAAATATTCCCATTATAGATGGGAGAACTATGACCCTTTTATTCAAGGTTTATGAGTTTGTTAAACAGTCAAATTACAAAGCACTAGTCTGTTCTCCTCAAGCCCCTGTTCTATAATCTAAGTGGCATCTGCTTATGATCTCTGTAGATTAGTAGTGCCTAAGGTAGGATTTATCCCACTTTACCTACATGTTGACTGCCTTGTATAATATGGTTGTTTAGTCTCTACAGTTGTGTAGGTAGACGAGTTGCACTCAGGACATACAAGCTTAAATGGCTGTCTTGTGAGTGAGTGACTCACCCCTCTCCGTTAATATTGCAGCTAACTTTTAAGCAGTTTAAATAAAGTGAGATAGTCTCACTCTAAATGGTTCAAAACATTTTGAAGATATTGTCTTTTACCTACAAGTGCTTGCCTAATGGCCCCATTTTCAAGGGATTAAGGGTTTTAGAGAGACAAGAATGTATCCAACAGTTTTCAAAATCTAGGGTACTTGTTTCCTGCTGGTTGGCTAATACAATATCTTATTAGATCCTCACCTGATTCCTATGTTCCTTGTAGTCCCACTTTTCTAGTCTTACAAGTCTTTACAATCCAGTCTTTTTTTCTAGAAAAGTTTTAAGTGTGTCCTGATATCCAGTATACACAGACCCTTCCTTTTCGTGTTGGAACTTGCAGTCTGCTTGCAGTTTGCTAAATGGGCAAAGCAGTATGCAGCAAAGACTTTGAGGCATAAAGATGAGTCAAACAGGAAACCAAAAAATATATGTATCCTATGGTCCCTTTTAAAAAAGGGATTTTTTTTGTCCTAAATGATTTTCAACGTAAGACAGATTTTTAATTTATTTTTTCTGTATAATTGAAATTTTAAACCGAATAGAATGGCATACCTAAAAAGTGCCTCTTCTGATTTTCAGAAAATACTAAGCACTCATCCTCTGAGAGAGATGCCATTAGGTGATCTCAGGATGGACAATGAGGATCACCACAGGCACCCCATATTTTCCATCCATTCTAAATAAAAAATTCCTATTTGGGTGCACCAGTTTCAAGAGGTATCATCAGAGACATAGGGTAACGTTGCAACTGCTGCCTTGCAGTAAAGATTTCATTTCCAGCAAAGCTGTCCATACCAGATCATATTCACTTGGCACCTTCTATAATGCCCATGAGTCAAAAAAGACGAGTGAATAGTAGCACACACAACCAGCCTCATAAACAGACATGAGTGTGGGAAGCCAGGATAACATCTGCGTGTATCAAATGTGCCTGCCACCAGCATAGCCAAGAACAGCCTTAGTTTCCATATGCATTAAGAGGTTCTAACAACACACCTCCAGCTCCTGGCTGAATTGCTAGATAACACCTATTAAAACCAACTGTTGCAGATAATCCATAAAGAAAAGCCAAAATACTTTAGCTCTCGTTGAGTGGTGCAGGAATTTTCACTTCAGACTGGAGAATAACTTCTTTACTGATAAACGTCTGCCAGACCAGGGCATTGTCCCAGCTCCAGTTTGATATTCACTGCATGTTGCCATGTCATATTCTCCAATCACTAGGTAAATACTGAGAGTGGGATTTAATTCAGCTCAGTTTAAGTCATCTGAAATTTCTCGTCCTGGCTTTGCTGTTTTTCTGCTGTTTGAAGACCTTGGAGGGAAGTAAGTGTCTTCCCTGTCATCGGGTTATGCTCATATAGTTTACCTTTGTCGGCTTTTCATTTAATCTTCTATCAGAATGAAATACAGATACAAACCTTTATGGACATTCAACCGTGTGATGCAGGATCTTTGGGATCTTTTTCTCGTGAACTTTTCTTAATTACGGTCTTTTATTCAGGAAAAGAGGGAAAAAAAGAAAGGAAAGAAAGGGGGGAAAACAGAGAAGCTCACCCTTTCAAATGCCAGAAACCACTGCCCTACACTAGCATCTGTATTTGTTTTCTAGGAGAAAATATAGTGCTTTACTTCTAGTTTTGCACTTGAAATAATCGCAGGCTTTATTCCACATCATCATAATAAAATATATAGTATGACAACGGGCATCAGAATGCAAGCTTATCCTTTGGTACTTCATTAAAATTCATGCAAAACTACAGATGCAAGAGAAATAACCATGAGCTGGAATAGAAAGAGCCCTATGCCAGTAGAAAACAGGTTGGATACATAGACTATTTTGTTGCTTTTTCTTGTTGCCATAGTAGTACTGCCAATGCCAACAACAATAACAACAATTTACATTTGTATAATTACTCTTATTCCAAAACACAGGGCAAATCATAGGCCAAATTTTGCTTTTGGTTATATGGCTTAATAAAGGCACAGATGCTTCCATTCCAGAGTTGCACTAGTGCCATGCAGAGCAATTTTATCCTTACTCTTCCCAAGGAGTGAAGAATGATAATATGAAGCCCCCTTCTGATTGGAATGCAAAAGTAGTGCAGATATACAACATAGTAAACATATTTTTCTCCAAACTTAAAGAAACCATTTGAAAAAACGTAGACAAAAATTGTAGCACAAAAATATGTGTTTCATCTCTGGAAATTTTATAGTAGAAAGCTAACATTTTTTGCTTTTAACAGCTCCTTCCCCAATGACTTGCATCACAAAGCTAGCAATGCAGCCCTTCTCAAAAGACCGAATGGTACAGGCATACCAAGAGCCCCTACAAGTAAAAGATAGCAATATGGTAAAAACATCAGCATTATTTGAGCCAAATACCTACTAAAAATTTAGTGAAAGCAACACCTAGAGGCATCCTGAGAGACATTAAACCCTCACCTTGGATTCAAGAGCCTTTCCTTATAAATCTTTCTGAATCGTCACATTTTCTGGACAGCCCATCCTATTCAAGCACCAAGCACTTCAGCTCTTTTCAGTGACTATCTAAAGACCTGTTGCAAAGTACAATGTCATTTTGCCTCTTCCACAGTTGGCAGAATTTCCATATGTGGGTTCACAGCCTGGATTTTGCCAGACCATGCGGTAAATCTGGCCAATGGCTCTTTGGGTAGATAGAAGAAAATGATCTTTTCTTTCAGATTGCATCAGTTTTTGCATTTCTCTCTTGTACCCATCTTGCTCTCAGAGGAAAAGAGGCAAGTTGACCAAAAGGTAATGCTTCTTCTTATAAAAAATTTTCCAATTTCAATTTCTTTTTATGCTTTCACACTGTGATAATCCTCAAGCCAAATGCATTCTCCTGTGAAAATGGAGTATGTGTCCAGCTGAGCAATTCCACATCAAAATTTTGGCTTCTTTAATGTGGGAAAACCTCCAAGCCTGGAAGACCAGTGTTCTCAAATGCTGATTCAGAGTAAATATTTTCTACCCTAGATGTTTCTGGAACTGGAAGACCTGGGTCCTCTCTGTCTTAGAAAAACATTCTAAACACCACTGTATAATAAGAGAGTATAATTTTATGCACCATACCATTATAAAAATACTACCAAAACAAGTATTCTTTCCTGAATGTTTTGGACCTTTCTAAAATTGAAAATTTAAAATTAAACTAAAAATGAAAAGAAAAGCACAGAAGCTTCAACCTTCAATTCACTTGAATACATGATTCTTCATGTTATTACACCAATTTAATGCTATCATAACTTGAAATCAACAGATATGCAAAAGTCATGTTTTAGATAAGAAAATACAGCAGAATATTATAGATATAATAATAAATAGGATAAGAATTAGGAAAAGGAGCAACCTAGGTCACCAGAAACCCCAATGATGACTCAAGAAAAGCCTGCAAAGTTAACTATCTCCCTTTCAAATTCTTATTTTTTTATAAACCTAACGATGTCATACAGTGCTATGATTTGTCTGTGCATTTAGGTTTGCCTCTAAGTGGCTTGTGAGAGCATGATTTTATTGACTTGCTTTCTATCATTTAATAGAGGTCATGTAGTTGTTATTGATCTGCACCTGAGGCAAAGCAGCATCTTCACTTTCTCTCAGAAAGTAGCTAACCATGGCGTTGTGCTATCTTACCTAAATGGAGCATTAAATGATGTACCTAAGTTGAAAGTGTTATTATTTAGATATCCTGTATAAAGGACTCTTCTTGATAACAAAAATAATTATGTCTTAAGCATCCTTGCATGGAGCACAGAGAGGACCCAGGAACAAATGCTGTTTATCCTGAACATGACCAGTTTGTTCTCTAGGCTTCAAAGCCAGAACAGTCTCTAACATTGCTTTATTTACCCATAGAGACATAGCCATAGGAGGTAGCACACTGAACAGGGTTGAAGAAAGAGCACCTGCCACACAGGTGAATAAAACATCATATGAAATAAGCCAGTAAGATGCCAAAGGTCTGTTGTATTTGTTTCTTCTTTTCTGCATTTCCATGATCTACAGCTAAGGCCCACCACCTGCTCACATTGAGCTGCCTTCAGGTATATTTGGACTAGCATTCAAAATTATCTTGGAAAGCTTATAAGTACAAACTGAACAATAAGATTTTTCAGACTGTGCCACAGGAGTGATCTGAAAGTCAGGAAGTAAAGCTCTAATAGGGTTAGAGTTCAAATAAATTGTACAGAAGAACAAATTGCCAATTACTCTTCTTTGGAATGACTGTTAGTACCAGTAAGCTTTTCTTTTTCTTTATTCTTTTCTTTTTTTCTTTTTTTTTTTGAAGCAAAGCAAAATTCAAATCTTTGATAACCTTGCTTACTAGCAGAGTTGTAAAGTTGGATTTATAAAGCATTTAAGATAGATATGACTGGATGTACACCAGTAATTGTTCAGTAATTGCCATCTCCCACTAGGTTTTATATGGGTTGCATAGAAATAGATCCCACTGTCAGCTGAGCTATGAACTGTTAAGGAGTCCCAGTGCCAGATGCAGAAACTGCTCAGCATGGGCAGACCTATAGGATACAATCTGCATTAATTCTTGCAAACGTCCATGAAACCACAGTGCAGGAATAGATTAACAGAAGGCATCTGATAACATCTTGTCCTATTTCACTGCCTACACTGGCACTTCAAGCACCAAGGAACTACCAATTATTTTAATTATCTTCTCTCTGCTAACAATAGTGCTTGACTTCTTAGGTTTTTGAAGATATTTTTCTGGAAGACAGATACTTTGTAAATGGAGATAGTAATCCAGGACAGATTCTGATGCTTTTACTCACACCAAGTAGTAAATTGCTCTGGAAGTAGTTCTGCTAATTATCACGGAGGAAGGTTTTTAGCAGCAGCAGGAGACATTTCAGGCCCCTTCTCCGAATTATCAAGGCAGAGGGCAGAATCTCTTTAAATGTCAGGAGAAGTGTACAAAATTTTACTGTTTAAAAAATATCTTGCAATGAAAGACATATTTCAAGTACTTCACCTATTTGAAAAAGACATTTGAGCATGATACTTCTGCCAGGACCAAGAATGAGGCTTATCAGAGCTGCTCAGTTGTGAGGAAATAAAAGTAATAAGTGGGCTTCAATCTTTGTTGCTGTTGACATAGTAGCACTTAACCAGTATATTTGGGTACATAAGAAACCAAATGCTGGTTTCCTGATTAATCCCTTTGTTTATTTGGTGCATACATTAGAAAAATAAGCTTCTTAATATAAAAAAGCTATGGAGAGCACTGCCTGATGCGTGAATGCTGTGGGTCTGGGGAGCAGCTGGGTTCTTTGTTGTGAGGGTTTTCTTGTGGAACTTGGATTAGGCTCTTGTTATGATCACTAATATAATCACTAATGGACTCCGTGTTTTTCTGTACACAGAGATGGCTTGAACTAATGTCATGACCTATAAAAGTTAAACCTACAGGCTTTGGCTTCTGTATCTTGATGAACTAGATGTAAAAGACAAAATGTCAAAGGCCACATGCAGCAAAATCATCTTCAAGCACTATCAACCTTGCGGAATGATAGCAAAGATCTTCCATATTACTATGACCTGCTACACACTGTTAAACCAAGAATATTGTTCTGAGGTAGCTGTGGGTATTATGTTCCTTATTCTTCTCAAGGAAACAGCAAAGAAGTCCAAGCCTGCTGCTTCTTAGGAGAAGATGCACAGGATATTAACAAAAGGCAAGAAGTTCAGAGGGATTAATGGAGAATGCTAAAGGATGGAGACAAGATAGGGACAGAAATCTGTTCTTTTGGTTGCTAAAATATCTGTGATAAAATAGGCATCTCACGTGCACATATGCATACACACTGATTTTGATGGATGTTCTTGATCAACTACTACTCTTACAGATAGGTTTTCATTGAAAAGCTTATAACTTTGATTTACTTAGCTTGGCTTGATGAGGCCTTAGATTTGGGACTTCAGTTCAGTTCCTTGTGTATTTCAAATCAGCAAATTAACGCTCTAGTTCTTTATTTGGATTACAAATATCCCTAAGTACCAAAGGTTTCAGAACCTATATTTTAGTCCCTGTTCATTGATAAGTAGATTATTCTTAAAGATGGTCAAAAATCTGTTACTGTCCTCTGGGGAATGTTAATATTGCAAGAAGGTTCTTTGCACTGAAATTGGGACAGGAAACCAAAACACCACACTCTTTCAGAGAATGGAAACTCAGATGAGGAAAAAGTCAATGTGGAAACACTGAGAAGGCCATATATACAGAGACTTGGATTTAGTACTTACTAATCCCACGTGCATACCAGGAGAGATGTAATGATGCCACTGGTCTGGTGAATTCATCTTGCTTCAGTCTGGGTCACATCATGGTTGAGCAAGGAACTTCTAAGTCTGAAGGTGCAAGTAGATACAAATTAGCTTAAACTCAATAGCCAGGACCAGTAAAGATTTATTTCATCTCTGGGTGTCGTGGTTTAACCCCAGCTGGCAACCAAGCACCAGGCAGCCGCTCGCCCACTCCCCCCCCACACCTGGAGGGGTGGGGAGGACAATCAGAAAAGAACGTAAAACTGGAGGGTTGAGATAAGAACAATTTAAGAATTTAAACAAAATAAAAATGAAAGAACAATAATAAGAACCGTAATAAAAATAATAAAAATAAAAACAGTTATGATGGAAAGGTGGGGGAAAGGATAAAATCCAAAGGGAAAGGGAGAAAGGAAAACAAGTGATGCACAGCGCACCTGCTGACTGCCCTCCGACTGATGCCCAGCCAGTCCTGGAGCAACGATCCGCAGGCCCCAGCCAACCCCCCAAGTTTACCAAGCATGACGTCCCATGGTATGGAGTACCTCTTTGTCTGGTTCAGGTCACCTGTCCTGGCTGTGTCCCCTCCCAGTTTCTTGTGCCCCTCCAGCCTTCTTGCTGGCAAGGCCTGAGGAACTGAAAAGTCCTTGACTTAGAATAAACATCACCCAGCAACAACTAAAAACATCAGTGTGTCACCAACATTTTTCTCACACCAAATCCAAAACACAGCATCATACTAGCTACTAAGAGGAAAATCAACTCCATCCCAGCCAAAACCAGGACACTGGACTAGATGCAGAAGGAGAATATTGACTCATAAGGAGGTAAACATCCTTGCACCAAATGTAACAGACCTCTTTTAAAGACAAATTTTCAGTAAGGACTGAGTCTGATTGGGATCAAGAATCTTGAAAGACAAAATAATTACATTACACAGAAGCACACAAAATTATAGAAGTGTATATAAATCCTCAGCATATATGAATCACATGTTTAACCCACATATAATTTAGTTTGCAATGATATTGATCACTGAAGATCCCAACACAACAACTGTAGGCTAAAGGCTTGAGGTTCTAATAAAAACACATTGGTACAGTTTAACACACTGGTGCATCTCCTGAGTGGACAGCAAAAGTTCACTTCTTTGGCTTCAGAGAAGATCTGAAAAATTTCTGCTTTTGGAAGACTTCTAAATTTTTTCATAAAGGCTGAAGAAGCTGCTGGGGGAAATAGATTACAGCAGCTTCAGTGTTAAGTTGAAAAAAAAGTTGAAAATCTTGAGAAATATTTTTTCTGATACAGGAATCTTTTTCCCTAATAACATGCTTAGGATCCTAAAAAAAAGTGTTATTTTTCTTAAATTTCATCTAGACAGATTGCAGTTGGATAGAAGAACTGGGTAGGACAAGTTTTTTAGTGGCTTGCAGTCATTAAAGTGTTATTTCTCTCTCCAGATTATCCAAAATAAGGACATTATATCTGAATTGGTTGTCCAGACTCACTTTATATCGATAATTAGAAAAAGATCCTTCAAAGATATGGCCGACTCATCCTATAAAAGATAACAAAAAATGGCCACAAGAGGCCATAAGTGCCTACTTCTCTCCATAGACTCCAAGGAGGTCTGGATGACTAGCTCAAGTGTAGGCATATACACTATAAATATTTAGAGTAAATCCAACGAATTTCAGGGCTTGTTTCTGTCCATAGCCACATAGTGACCTTTGGTAGGTATATGTAGGATATCCAAGATATGTTCATGGGGCTGGCAAACAGCCATGGGAGATTTGCACTCTGTGGTGGTGGCTGGAGGCTGGAAAAGATACATTAGAATAGAATCATGGAATCGTTTAGGTTGGAAAAGACCCTTAACATCATCATCCAGTCCTACTGCAAACATAACACTGTCAAGTCCACCACTAAACTATGTTCCTAAGCATCATATCTACATGTCTTTTAAATAGCTTCTGTTAAAGCATGTCCAGAGAAGGGCCACCAAAATGGCCAGGGGGCTGGAGCACCTCTCCTATGAAGAAAGGCTGAAAGAGTTGGGATTGTTCAGCCTGGAGAAGAGAAGGCTGCAGGGAGACCTTATAGCAGCCTGCCAGTGCCTAAAGGGGGCTTATAAGAAAGATGGAAAGATACTTTTTACCAAGGCCTTTAGTGACTGAACAGGGGGCAATGGTTTTAAACTGAAAGAGGATAGATTTAGATTGGACATAAGGAGGAAATTTTTTGCAATGAGGATGGTGAGAGGCTGGCACCGGCTGCCCAGAGCAGCTGTGGATGCTCCATCCCTGGCAGTGCTCAAGGCCAGGCTGGATGGGGCTCTGAGCAACCTGGGCTGGTGGAAGGTCCCTGCGCATGGCAGGGGGTTGGGACTGGATGGTCTTTAAGGCCCCTTCCAACCCAAACCATTCTATGATTCTATGATTCTGATTCTATAATTCTGGACTACTAGACCATAACGCTGTTGTTTTCCCTTTGCGCGTCACCAGGCTTCTTGACTGGAAAGGAGCACTTTGCAATATAAACAAAAGAAGGCAATGATTGATGCTTACTCAGAGACTCTGTAAAGATATTAAAGTCTGGGCACAGTAGAAAGAATTATATACATACATATATCTCCAGCGCAACTATGAAATGGATAAACTGATGAACACAGATCCCTCTTCTGTCACCACATTCTCAAGAGCCTGTTGATGCTATCAGAAAGTCAAGTTTTCTAGATTTAGACACCAGAGACAATTCTTACAGTTGAAGGATTTCCCTGTGCTGCTGTGACGCATCTGAGGCTTGGGCAAGAATCGTTTAAGAATGAAGAAGATGGAAAAAAAGTGAACGGAAGACACTGAGTTAACATGTAGAAAAAACAGTATTATTCATCAGATTCATTATAATAGCCTTAGCTAAGTAATGCTTTGCTATATACACCATTATAAATGTCTGTCTTTATACATATGAGCCTGTAGGAGTGTTTGCAGAATAGAAGTACCCTATGCACTGCTGAAATAGAGTAAGCTTTGATTTCTCTTTGAAAAAATATAATTATTTTTACCATTATTCCATCTTTACTTCTTTTACAAAGTGATAGCCAAAGAAATGAATTCGTTTTTGTAACCCTGGAAGAACAAAAGATGATTGGAGTTTCTATAAGTAATTTTCTAAATGAGCAGTTTCTTAACCTTAGAACAAGAACACGATGACATCAAATCTGAACCTTTTATCTGAAAAATGAGAGTTCAGTACAAGGTCTTTACCTGTGATTTATATGGGGAAAGAGCATCTGGAACTAATACTTTAGAAGACAAAGTGAACAAGAACCTGGTTCTGAAATCATTTTGAGTACCATAACTTGTAGATATTTAGAAACCACCTGAAAATCACCACTGTACAGCAAGTCATAGTGGTTAGAATGACTTTGTGGATAATTTAAAGTGAAGTGTTAAATTGTGGGCTGGTTGACACATCATACAAAAAAAAAATAAATAATGCACTGTGGATTGTTTGTCACAGAAAAAGGTAATAGTGGCTTCTTGCTTTTAACATGTGGATTTGGGGCAGAAAGGAGTGGATTTGGCTCCAGAAATCAGTAGGCAGAGAATTTTCATCTCTACGGCAGGATTTCTTTGAGGAAAAGCATTCAGACTCTGCATATGTCTACATACACGTGTCATTTGTGTATAGGTTTGTGTAGAGATAACACTTGTCTCTCTTTTTTGAGCTGTCAGCATGCAGAGGGCATGACAGTTATAGGCTACACTACATCTTGCAGTAGCACAAAAGCATTAGACTGAGCTCTGCAGCACATGTGATGAAACACCATACCCTTTGCCTCTGTTGCCCTCATTCTCGCACTACTGTTGGTGAATTTTAACCAGTCTCACCAAGAAAATGTGGTGAATGAAGGAGTGAAGAAAAGTCATCCTGCTTCCACCATCCCTTCTGCCTTCACCATTCTCACACAGCTTCTCCCAGCAACTGCAGCACAGT
Organism: Ibycter americanus; assembly: GCA_035590275.1. Lineage (NCBI taxonomy): Eukaryota > Metazoa > Chordata > Aves > Falconiformes > Falconidae > Ibycter > Ibycter americanus. The sequence continues at coordinate 9,275,226 of JAVJGI010000014.1, read as the reverse complement.
AAGAGAGGGGAATGGAGAGTGGGACAAGCACACAGCTGGCAGTCATGAGTTTCAGTTATGAGGGCTATAAGATTAGATATTTCTTATATGCCCTGAGTGATTGGCCATCCTCTTAAGTAATGGCAAAGATTTGGGAATGTTGCCAAAGGCTTTAGCAGAATCACTGACTGTTGTGTTTCTGAAGACAGAGTGTATCTGGTTATAGGCCTAGAAAATGACAAACTCAGATACTTTCATCTTTTTAAAACATTATTACTGTGATTAGCAAAACTTCCAAAATGATCAAGGTCTTAATAATTCTGTAAGTGGATGTCATGGGTAGATTCACCTCCTCTGGCTTAGAAATGAGATGGTTTCAGCTAGTCCCCTTAGACCAGATGTAGGATATAATTTTCTGTTTTGTTGTAATTGTTCCTAACAGGGTTTTTTTCAGTTGTTACGGTTGGATTTTTTTTCTTTTACTGTCCATTGACTAGTAAGGGAGTCACTAATTAGACACTGACATCTCCTTTGTGGACATTTACTTGCCACATTAAGCTTAACTCACCTTTCCTCTGATATACCTATACTGATGTACTTGCATGAACAAGGCCTAATAAATTCAGACACAGAATTAGACACTAGAGACAACATTCTCCAAAGGTATAAATCAGCACCATTTCGATGACATTGATGGGACAGTATCACAACTCCAAACTGCAGTAACATTACTTTGAGTAATGCAGCAAATATGAAATATATCATGGGAAAGACTAAGAAAAAAATATTTATCTGTCTCTTGTGTCTACTAAAGTAGGTTCCAAATTAAGTCAATAATCTTGCAGAATAACTATTTGTCCACTAAAGATAGAATTAGACTGGAAATGTATATTATATAATGTAGGTTCACAAATAGCTGTCACATACTACATTTGGTTGCATCTGTCAATTAGAGTTTTGCAATTCGTGGGCTGATTATGACTAGCTACCATTAAGTCATCCAGACCCCAGGTTTGTGTGCAAATGTGCATGTGTTTATTGTAGATATCCAGGATATCCTCACAGGGCTGGAATATGTGACACAGGATTTACCTATTCTTACCAAAGTAGCAGTTGGAAGATGGGTGGGATACCCTTGGGCATCACAAATAGAACTCGATGCTTGCAATTAGGCAAATGAATCCTGCCCTGTGGATGTTTACTTAGGAAAATATGAAAGAAAAGTTAGAGAGTTTTGGGGCACTGCTTTACTGCTTATCCATCCTAGACTCTCGGTATGAGCCTCTAGCCTTTCCAGTCACTAAGGGATAACCTACGTGCAAAAGGTCTACTTCTGTTTCATATGTCTCTTATTATCCTTCCTGGTCCCCAGCAGTCACTCCTCACTGGCACAAGTTTCCCATCATCCCTATATTGTATCTGCCACTCCTGTCAGGTGGGTTGTAGAGCATTTGAAAAGGCTTTAGACATTTATGTCGTGTCCCCACTACTACCTTTTTCCTGGACAGAAATCCTACAAGTCTTAGCCAAGGCACTGAATTCTCAAGCCTTGCTTAACACTGGTCAGGAATATATTTATAGTATGGTGAAAGCTGTTAAAATTGCACAAAACTTTCAGTTTGCTTTCTAAGACGTAAAGGAGAAAGGCAAGTTTTCCTCCAAGTGGCTAGTACTGCACCAACAGCCCTAGGCAAGTGCCTACATGGTAAGTCTACTGACTACCATGAAGAGGTGCAGAGGATAACCAGTTTCCCTGGGAAGACCAATTTCTATTAACAAAGTATTAAATATCAGTTGTACTATAAAATCAGCCTCACTCAATTTCCCTTGCCTGATACAATGATTATGTACTGGAATCCCAGGAATAGAGACTCTTAGGCAGACTGCAACACAGGTGCCAGAGCATTTGTATTTGATATGCAAACAAAAAGGAAGCTTGACTTTCTAATTTAAATCAAGAATAGGGACTTGAATCACAGTGTCCCATATCTGAAGAGGCTGCTCTCAACATTGGTTACCTTAAGACAAAAAATAAGGTCTCCGTCTCTGACCTGAGCACTCGAAGCTGATCAATCTTCCCTGTTGAAACTGAGACAGGAGAAGTCTTCCCAAAGAATGCCTGATCCCGATGAATCACATAATTTTTCTAGAAAATTACCAAGCACTTTAACCTTGCGTATCAAATGAGGTGATTACCTTGGTAGGTCACCTTGTTTTCTGTACTGATTTTCTGCTCCCTCTGGGAGCACTGATAGGGATAACCAGTGACCAGTCTCCCAGGGGTAAAAAAAAATCATGCCAGTCAGACTGTCACTAGGAAGACTTCTTTGCAAAGTGTGTTTGTTTCTTTCAGATGAGTATGGTCATCAAGCTAACCAACATTTTGTTGATCTGTTTACTTTTCTTGTGGTTCTTGCAAAGTGAGATCCATGCATTGACACAGGAATATTCCAGTTCCATAATAGCTGTTTACCACACAAAAAGTGGTCATAATATTACCTGATCTTTATTCTTACAAGGTTACACATCCCCTGCTACCACACAAGACCCTTTTCTATCAGCATTCTTAAATTATCGAAGAGCTTTTATTGATATAGACAGCAGTGCATAAGTACAAAAATACATGAAGCCAGGACACTTTAAATAACAGACAGAAGTGAGCAATTTATTGGAATGTATATAATATAACTACCTAGAGCAAACTGACAAGAATATAAAGAGAGGCCTCAGGAAACCTAAGCAAAGTTTAAAACCATGTTTCAGTTAGAAATCTCTTTTAGCTGCGTACCTACAAGGAGTCGCCCCATTATAATTATTTTACAGTCCCATTTTCATATCTTACATAAATGCTGTTTGCTTGCTCTTTGCTTTGGAAGCAATGTGTCAGAACAATATTGGCAAATTGACGGGAATGACAATATCACACTTAATTACATTTGTAGATCTCAGATGTAAGATCAAAGGAAATGCACAAGTGAAATCATTTGCTCTACAGTAGCAGCCTGATTTTACAGGAGAAATAGCACAGACTAGGCACAAAGTGATGTCAAAGGCACAAACTAATGCAAATACACAAATTTCTGAGAAATAATGGTTTGCAGTTCTGATAAACACAGGTGTTTTCATAATAGCAGCCAGTAAAACAATCTGAGACAGAAATGTAATTTAAAATTGATGATCTCCTTTGAACATTGCAGCTCAAAGCATGAGAGCTGTGCCCGCTCTGTTTTGATATGACATCCAGCTGGACTAAGCTTTCTCTGACTGAGCTGTCCTTATAATCCACTCAAATCGGTACAGTCATAAAACAAATGAGGATTATCAGCATCTACCGCAAAATCGTGCCGCTTCTGTGGCTTCTAGATTATCTTTTTATTTTAAACCCAAATTCTGTTGGTTAAGCAGTAACTGCAGGACCACCAATATTTGAAACTTAAGTATTTATAGTGTTGTGATGCTGTGATGACCCAGCACTGAGGAACTTCTATGTAGCTTCTATGCTTTGTGGGGGAAAAGAGGTGCATTGGGGGTGGGTAGAGAGAAGGAAAAGGTGCTACTAAAGTGTCCATGGCACAAACAGGAGTCTCACATCTCAGTAAAAGCACAAAAGTCACTTCCAGCAGCTTTTGCTCACACCACCAAAGCATAAGTAGAACTTACGCTCTTCTGCGTGAATGAAAGCCCTGTTAAGATGGCACTGGCTGCAATTACGCAAGCACAGGTGGCAACACCAGATGCAAGCTCTTCAGCTCTCTTGGCACTGCAGCGGTCTTTCCCTCCTAAGTGGAAGGATTGGGAGTATCAGTATCTCACAGACCAGCAAGCAGCCTCCATCCTCTGTGTCGCACCCTGTGAAGAAGGGTCTGCAGAGGCAGTGCAGACCTCTGATTTGGGTTAATCTCTCACACCTGATGGCAGTAGTACATGAATTCTGGCCCAACGAGCAGTTCCCAGCAGGGAATTTGTACTTGGTATACTAAAAAATACACTTTCTGAGATACAGGCAGGCTTTACAATAGAGGTGTTTGATTCCAGACATTACTGCAAAGAGGTAATGTCCTGACTTTTAAAGTACTGGAAGGACTTTAAACAGCACAACAAGCATCTTTATCTTCAGTGGTACTTTTCTAAGAGAGGCTCTAGATAAACTGTTATCCTTGTTTTATTTAATGAAGCTTCATGCTACTTCAAACTCATTCTCTCTTTCTATATTTTTTGTATACGCATTATATTCATATACATGGGAACACAACTGAAAAAATGTATGTTGGAAGGTTAAAATCAAACATGAATTTTAAGACCTTTTCCCTGATTGTTTGGGACTTTACTTTTGCAGTTGATGGGTACCTGTAACAAAGATCATGTTAATCCATGAAGCAGCTGTGTGGCAAAACACTTACTTTTACTAGAAAATTAAACCAATTGAAAAACTTTTTAAAAAAGAGTTAGTTTTTAATGGTACCTGCCCAAATATAAATATGCTTTTCATTTCCTTAGCCATATGCCTTAGTGTGTTGGCTTAATCTGTCAAATTGAACAGATTTGACAGATCTGTTGAATTGTTGCTTTTTCCTGATTTTTCCTGGTGGATAGAACATATACTAAAATAAGCATGATATTCCTGGCAGCTAAATTTTAATCTCAGCAGTTCAATAGATGATGTCTGTCAGGCACCCATCCAGCCTTTTACTGTTTAAGTCTAGAATACATTTCTATTAAAAGAGGTAGGAATTTAGTTATTCTTAGGAAAAGAATACCAGAATTCCACCACTCTTCTGGTATTGTTCTTTCCCTTGTTTGCATTATACATACTTACAGATATTTACATTACATTATAGGGATTACTTTTCCATTTTCCTCAAACCATCTTTATTTTTCAAAATGCCCATTGACCAGCTACTCTCTGTAGCCAGTATGTTCTGTCTGTGATAACTGGGTATCAATTGCTGGCAAGACATACAGTATAACCCCAACCCGTTTTTCTGAAAAGGAATGAGAAAGCATTGCAGCACTACAAAGCTAGTCGGCTGCAACAAGGCTTTCCCACACAAGGTTCCAAAGGTTCATTTACTGTTCATGCTGTTTCTTCA
>JAVJGI010000014.1:9247044-9270057 GCA_035590275.1 Ibycter americanus | reverse complement strand
CTTCAGGCCAGGCCACCCTGCTTCTTGCCTCTGCTGCATCTGGGTTCCTGGCTTCTCCTCCAGCCAGCCTCTCCTCAGTCAGGCCCCCTTCTTCTGTCAGTTTCTCCCTGGGCCTCTCCTTGTCTCTCCTCCATCCCTGGGCTCTTCTTCACCCAGTCTCCTCTCCTCACCCAGTGCTCCTCTCCTCACCCAGTGCTCCTCTCCTCACCCAGTGCTCCTTCTCTTCTGGCCTCCTCAGTGCTGTTTAGCTACTTAGCCCAAACAAGCCACAGTTGTACATTACCCACATCAGCCAACCCACCACCCCTCAAGCAAAGCCCACAACTGTATATTATCAGTGTTAAGTAACCCTCTACAATTCCTCTACAAGAAAGTAATGAGGTGCATCATCGTAAAAGTTAATTATATTTGTGTTACACAGCTTGCTGTGTCAAGCCCTGATCTTCCTCTTGCCCACCGATTTGCCAGCCTGTTCTTTGTGTCCAATTTGGTGCTAACTGGACAATGGAGCGATGGTAAGCACTGGATTGCACTCACTTTTAGGAGATTTTGTGAACTGCTCACAGCAGAAGGCATTAATCCTTTAAAAATAAAACAGCCACACTTTTGATTTCGTAACACTTGCTTGTCATGAAATAACCCCTGCTTCCCACTGGCATGAGAAGATGCGAAATGAATGTTTAATGAATAAGTCTGCTCTGATGAAGGGAATTGCTTTTTATGCAGAATAAGCAACAGCATCAATTCTTACTGTTTGTTTTATTGTCTTTTATTTCACCTGATTATAAATATCTACATAACTTTTGATAGAGACAACTGAATCTGTAGTCATGGTCCACAGGTCTCACATTTAGCATACACAGGGCAGCCACACCTAGCTGTTTATTCAAGTTGGAGGCATATCAAGCCTTCAGTTATGCTCTGATTTGTAAATTAGTATGTTTATTCACCACTGTGCCTATAATCATGCCTTCCACAGCTGTTACACAGAAAATGAATCTGTGACTAAGAGTCCAGTCTGGGGGAAAAACAAATCAATTGGTCGTACAGTGCCCATCTGAGGCCACTAACACCACCAGCAGCTTTGGCCAGCTAGCCCACCAGTGCAAAGGTGGAAATGCTAGGTCTACATCCATGACTTAGCAGGCTGGTCTTCACACCCCTGGGTCTATTTCATTTTGGAGCAGCATTTAGGCTGGCCTATTCTCTGACAGTGTAGCGGGTATAAAATCCAGGATGGAAAGGTCTGGGCTAAAGATGTGTTCCCCCAGATAAACTGGCCTGGCTTGGTGGGAACGAGTACCTCCCAAACAGCAAGTCTGGCAACCACACCAAGCTGGAGGCAACCTGTCCGAAACAGAAGGCTGGGAGGCAGCACGAGTCAAAGGGAAAGCCAGCTCTGAAGTTAGTGATCAGCTATATCGGACTGTGCAAAAAAAAGGTATAGAGGACTGTGCTATAAGGAGAAGCAGAATGAGCGTGAGGAAGGCAACATTCTTCAGAAAGGGCCTGAGGAAACACCCATCTTATTTCATGAGTACAGCTTCTTGGACAAAAGACTGCAGAACTCCACACAGTAAAGGGCTACATTCCAGTCAGGGTTGAAGGCACTGTAACAGATTAAATTAAGAGCAGTATAACTGAGCTAAAACCCTTCCTGCGCACTAAGAAATGCAGTGAGGATGAATTTCAGACTGCATGCACCTCACAGTTCTACACCAGAGCTAGCTGTTAAGTGATGATCCAACCATTAAGTGTGATCCCATCTGCCCGTGCAAAAGAAAATCAGTAAAGTTCCTTAGGTGTCCCAGAAAATCTGTTCATTTTTTGTGTGTTTACTTTGTCCTCCTTCCCATTATTTGGAAAATCTCAGTTGCTGTTATTCTGTGTAATTACAAGTTGATCTCTGGAGTCATTGTTTTATGTCAGTCTGGTCAATGCATGAGAAACAGAAGTGGCCTTTGGATGTAAGAGAAGTTCCTGTCGAGTGCCCATCGAGTTAAATTCCATGCAGAATTGTGCATTGCAAACTCTCCAAGTGTTGTATGGGGAAGTTATTCTTACTCCTCTAATTTAGCACCTGTTTCTGCAGTGCAGCAGTCCCTTCCACACATGTAGAGTTTCGTTTGAGTCAATAGGACTGTGTCAGTATAAAGGTCTGTGATAACAGAATGCAGTGCAAAATTGAGACATGATTATATACCACATTAGTTAATGCAATATAGAAGAATAGAGAAGATTTGAAGAATGTCTCTGTTGGAAATGAAAGATCAAAAATGCACCACTGAGCTTAATTTTTTTTTTTTTTTCCCCCTAAAATTGGATAGCGGACATTTGGCACATGAAACAACCTTAAAACAAAGCTTCTATAAAACATTTTAGACCTCTGAAGCTAAAAACTATGTTCTTTTTAATGCTGTTAAGGAGAAGCAAAATTCAAAGGCTAAGAAGTTGTAATTGCTTTTTGAAAAGAAGGCTGCCTGAAGTGAAGGTTATTTTGGTCCATTTATAGTGTGTACTGCATTTTCTAGCCAAATTATAGAAAATTATATGCCACGATTTTCTTGCTGCCTTTAACTAGCTTTATACGAATCTCACAGTTCATCTTTGATATTTTGGTTCATTGTACCAATTGTATTAAGTTTACAAAAATGCTGTTCCCAAACACCCCAGATTTCTGATAATCAGCTTTCTGCACAGACTAATGATGAGCGTGCTATGCTCTTTGGTGCAAAGCTCTTTGGAGGACCAACCTTCTGTATTTTCTTTGCCTCTGCTACTTAACAATACTGCATCAAGTTTATGTTCTTTGAGGTCAGTCTTGGGGGAGCATGGATGAATTTATTGCAACCAGCACCCACTATGGAACAAAGAAACAATGGAATGAATGTTTTGCTACATTATAACAAAAAATAAACTGGGAAGTAGGTCAAGTTCTCTTGATTTAATGCATTCAAATCATTGCTCAGTTCTTGGGCAGTGTACAGAAAACAAAACAAAAGTGGAGATTGTTTCAAATATTTTCTCACTCTTGAATAAAATCACATAACCCATAACACGCTTTAAAAACATTATATATTAAAAATCAACTTTGCTTAGGCTACGCTTAATTGTAACCTCAGCACTTTTGTAAAGGAGTATGGTATCCTTTATATTTAAAAACAACTGCAGACAAATATGATCATTCGAAACTGTCTTCGTTGTAGGGGAGAACATGAAATATTATTTGCTTTGGCCGCCTTCCTCTGAACTCCAAGTTTTATTACATGGCCAGTACTTACATCACCCCAGGCATATTTTTCATAAAAGGGTGAAAAAGGAAATGTAAATAAGATCAAAATAGTAACCTTCTCTGATATTTTTTTAAAAATAAGCATAGTACACCAATAAAACATGTTGGTTACTATAAGGAAAAGTCAGATAATAATACTTAGAGCCACAGGCTAATGAAAGATTTTGAAATCAGGTCTGCTGCCTGCATGGCTAATCAAAACACTGTACAAGAGTACTGAGAGTTAGTTAAGATATTTGAACCTAAACTCATGCAATAAAAAAGGATGAGACAAATACAGGAAAGGTAATCTCCTTGGTAAATATTGAATGCAGTAGGTCCAAATGCAACCTCTGGTTCAGGGAGCTGCTAAATTGCCAGTAGCAGGAAATGAGCATAAATCAGCAATGGAAAGATAACTGTGTACTTGTAGCCACTTCTGGCAAACATCGGAGGCAGCATACTGATCCCCATGTAAATTTGGTCTGACCCACTGTGTTATTGCTTATATTTTTCGATATTTACTCTCCTTTCCTTCTGTTTTAAGCATAGCCTGAGTTTTCTTGGAAGTTGGAACAGCTTTTTGCTTATTGGTGTGCAAACAGGCACTCTGAATATGAGAACTTTAGAGTCAAAGTAAGATATTTTCTGTGTTCTTTGCTTGCCAACAGCCGTAATGCCTTTGCAATTCAAGTTGAGCAATTTTATTGCTGTTCTAGTGTCTATGTGCTGGGAATAAACACAAAGCACAGGGTGCATTTCTGTGTCCTTGGAGTTCTTTGTTTCTGTGTGCTAAAACAAAATTGTAGGAGACAAAAGAGCCTATATTTGATGGACGTGTGGCACAGATTATTATCCCACATTGGCTATTGGATGAACATACATATACATACATAGAGACAGAGAGATGCTGAGAGACTCTACAGTCCCTGATGTGAATAAATAGGGCTATGCTCAGGGCTTATTTTAGTCCCACCTAAAAACTCACCCAGTAATGCTGGGAGATGCTCTGCAGCCCAAGGTTTCTGTCACGTCTCTTGTCAAACTGATCTGCTTTGCCTAAGTTGCTCAATGTTTCTAAGGCTGCTTCGAGACTTAGGGAGAATGATGGAAGGAGGTCGAAGTGTCTTGTCTAGCTCATCCACGTCTTTCAGCTTTTTATCCCTCTCTCGTCTGATAGAGTTCATCTGGGAGCCTTTCCCAGTGTTGTGGCAAGGTTAGGATGAGGACAGCAGACAGCCAGAGATGTCCAAAGCTGGGAAGACAGAACTGGTTCTGGAGGCTTAAGGGAAACTGCTGAAGGACATGGCTGACTTACATCTTAGTCCTTGGCTGAGGCTCTTTTCATCAGCATTCACAGCTTGGGTGTCAGGTTGACAGCTTCCACACTAACAAATAATATAAATTAATGCATTGGCTTTTTGTATACTACAGTCTGGCCAATGTTTTTGTGCCTATTTCTGTCCAGCTTAGCCCTAATTTTAATAAGCTTTTCTCACCTCCAGACTGAATTATTTCAACTCACAATACACTGCATACAAGTAAGACTCAAAACCCTTCAGAAACCTTCAGCCTTCTGCAGCACATTTGACACAACTTCAGCACGACCTCAGCACCCTGAAGTCTCTAAACTACTTCTTGCCCCATCTCCTACTACTGCATCAGGGGCAATATAAGAGCTTGAGTTGAGAATGCATTGGCTTGTAAGCCAAGGTTACCACCTGCTGTGCTTTGAAGGCTCCTGAACTCTGTATTCTTACCTCAGACTCTGCCTTTACTCCTGAGTCATATAAAAAGAATCACATACATTTTAATATATCTGAGTACATTAATCACAGAATCACCGCATCACAGAACGGTTGGGATAGGAAAGGGACCTCTGGAGGTCACCTGCGCCAAGCCCCTGCTCAAGCAGGGTCACCTAGAGCCAGTAGCCCAGGACTATGTCCAGATGGCTTTTGAATATCTTCAAGGATGGAGGCTACACAACTTCCCTGGGCAACCTGTTCCGGTGCTCAACCATCAACACAGTAGAAAAGTATTTCCTCACATTTAGATGGCACCTCCTGTGTTTCAGTTTGTGCCCATAGCCTCTGGTCCTGGCACTGAACACCACTGAAAAGAGCCTGGCTCCATCATCTTTGCATGGTCCCATCAGGTATTTATTATACATTGATAAGGTCCACCCCGAGCCTTCTCTTCTCTAGAATAAACAGTTCTAGCTCTCAGCCGTTCCTCACAGTAGAGATGTTCCAGTCCCTTATTCACCTCTGTGGCCCTTCACTGGGTTTTCTCCAGTATGTCCATGTCTCTCTCATACTGGGGAGCCCAGAACTGGACACAGTACTCTGGGTGTGGCCTGACCACTGCTGAGTAGAGAGGAAGGATCACCTCCCTCCACCTTCTGGCAATATTTTGTCTAATGCAGCTGAGGATACTATTAGTGTTCTTTACCACAAGGGCACAATGCTGGCTCACGTTCAACCTAGTGTCCACAAGGACGCCCAGGTCCTTTTCTGCCAAGCAGCTTTCCAGCATATATTGGTGCATGGTTCTGTTCCTTTCCAGGTGCAGGACTTTGCACTTCGGGTTGTTGAACTGATGTTCTTGGCGGCATCCTCTTGAGACAAGACACATCTTGCAGTGCATGAGACACTGAGTGAAAGCGCATAACCACAGTCTTTCTTTGGTAATTTTTTGCTGTGGATACATTAATGGATGTGTGTTTTTCCAGACTTTATGCTACTGCCCTAACCACTGGAGTTGTTCATCCTTGCATTCGGGACATAAATCACCTGAATGTGTCAACCGTGAAGGCTAGTCTCAATGGGACAGAAGATGTAGCAGCCAAATATGAGAAGAAGACTTGAGAGGAAGAGAAATTTTGATGTTTGCATTTTGCCTATCTTTTTTTAACACCAAAAAGTGACTAAGAAGGGAGCTATGACAGCTTCTAAACTGGCTAGAAAAGTTCTTGGCAATTGAACTGCACACAGAGACCATAGAATCATAGAATATCTTCAGTTGGAATGGATCCATAAAGGTCATCGATGTCTCATATCCTGTTTTAGTGAATGGAGATATAGCCACTACCCACTAGAGCCTCGAGAAGATTTAGCTCTCGGACAGTAAAAACTTGTTTGTCACATACATATTTATCTAGTGTCATTTGAAATGCCCTACAGTACTCTGGCTTCTGGTTGCAGGAGTGCAGTGGTGTCCCATAGGTCCTTATCTGCCAGCCCACCCACATCTCTGGGATCGCAAAGACCTCTAGGTGCTTATGTAGGCAACTGAACTGAACCTTAGTCAACACGTACTGGGATATCTAGAGAATAATCCATGTTACCTTGTAAAAGAAACCTAGAGCTCAGTTCAGTTGTCTATACATTGGTATCGGAAGCTACTTGAGATACTGTAAGATAGATTAAAACACCTGCATGAGGCTCTCAGATATGGCACAGAACCTACAGGACACTTGCACCCTTCTGGAGTGGCAGAGAGGAGTCTGGCAGGATGCCTCACCATGCCTGAAATGGCACCAGACACTTCTGCTTCAGCAATGGAATCACCCTTTGGTGTTGAATCACTGCAACAGGAGTCTAGATGCCTAATCTACATTTAGACACTTACGTGGAGAAACCTAAAAGCATATGCTTTCTGCTGGGGTTGGATGTCACCACTGTGGTCCTACATGTTCTACATTCTCATGTGCCTGCTCCAATCACATTTAGTACCAAAAATGCAAGGACTATTACAAATGAAACATCTGTTTTTCTGTGTAATACACATCTTCCCACAGAACTGCTGTACAATTTCCCATAAGTGTTGATTGGAACTTTCTAATCAAATTCTTCATTCCTCTTGGCTCATGAAGTCACAGGCCTCCTGAAGTTGCTTTACTAACACATTTCTTGCTAATATAACTGCCACAATTATTTTCATGATTCAGCCACTACTGACCATCAGTATTATTGGAGAAAGTCTGAAGTGTTCAGTTAGAGTTAATGGTGTACTTTAAAACAATAATCTACATTTTGTACTGGCAAAATTAAAAATCAGTACTTCTATAACTCATCTTGAGTCATTGGAAGTCTCTAGTATGATCTGCTACATGAAGTAACACTTCAAGTTTGGTAACCCACAGGTGTTTGAGTGCCTGCATTTTCAGTGTGTTTACATTTCTGAAACATAGAAACTGGATAAAACAAATCTAGAACTACCAAAAATAAATTATTAGATTTTGTTCCCAATGTGTAAAACAGAAGCATGTGATTTTTTCGTAAATAGAGTAAAAATACTTCTGAAGAAAGGTATCCTTAGAAACTATATTAAAATAGCAAACACATTTGTCACATATAAATAACATCAGAAAGATGAGATTTAGTATCTGTAACATGAGAAGCAAGAGTTATCCTGGTTTGACTTTACCATTTTTAACAAACAAATCCAAATCCAAATATCATTGCATAATTTTTTAGCATTTTCCTATATCTTGTTTTACTGATGCATAAATTTTCAACCACTTACAGCTACAGTCATACCTGTTTCATTCAGAGTGACAAAACAGTCTGAAGGCCCAGAATTTGCCCCTTTGTCAGCAAAGTAGATTTCAGCCTCAGTAAATTCAGATGTCAAGAAGGGAGAAAAACAGCTATCTGCTGATCAGGAGGGAGATTTACTGTTTCCAAAACTCAGCTACCACTGTGAGGTTGTTGAGAAAATAGAGCTTTTGCTTTGAGTTTGATTTTGACTGTTTTTTTTCCAGATAGATTTAATTTATCAAGGAATTGAGATAATAATGGGAGGCTATTTAAAAAAAAAAGAAAGCCATTTTCTCATATTGTAGAATGTCAATCATTTTAACTAATAAATAAAACCTTTTTTTTTTTTTTTTAAGTATGAATTCACTGTGCAAGGAGAATTCAAGATAGGTCTTCCAGTATATGTGCTGTTTCCAATAACTGAAATAGAGCAGCATGCATAAACTTGCTATTTTAAGGTTATATATCATGTTTAATTTACAATGTACTTGCTGGCTTAGTAGGGGAAGAAAGTGATATATGAAACCTGGGCGTGCAACGCCTCTACCTCTGATCTGAGGGTAGCAGGAAGGCATCAGAGAGCAATTCTCACTTGGAATCCATTCAAAATGGAACTGCTGAATCCTTTCATCCAATCCAGATGAAACTCAATTACAAGAAGTGACATTATACAACATAATAAAAGTATCGTCAGCTCCAAATCCATGAAAGCTTGTCGACACAGGGAATGAGTCAAGCTGATGGGACCATATGGTGAGAAGGAGTGTGTGAACAAGCCTCCTCGTATTCCATCCAGAGAAGTTGTGGCAGCATTCTTGACTGCAAATACATCTCATACCCTTTAAATCCATCCGTGCAGTGCCATGCAGACAAGATGAATGCTGCTGAGCAAAACAAGATGTTCTGTGAAGGGAGGTTCTCAACATAGCTCTGCCACATCTAGTATGGCCCAAGCCTGCTAACTTTGAGGAGGATATAATGTTTATATCGCCACAAGGATCACTCACATAATTTGTCATAAACAACATGAATCACTACACGGGAATTCATTTTCTCACAATGGAAGCTTAAAACAATTTATTCAGTGGTGAAAGAAATTGTGAAATAAAGGATTTTAGATTGCTACCAGTTTTAAAGCACCCTTGCTGAAAAGGCCACAAGTTCACAGAAGACTAGACAGGAGATATTTCTGAAGTCAATCACAGTCTCTCTGTTGACTTCAGCTGGATTTGAATAAGCTTCAGCGAAAAGGCAGGTTACCTAAATCTATTCTTTTCCTCCAAACAGAGAAATGCTGATATATAAAGCCCTGGGTAGGAATCGTTCATACTCTGCTATGCTCTTGGTTCCACAGAGATCTATTCAAATTGGAATGGGAGAAGCTTATCAAGTAAACAATGAAGATTTTATGTTACAGGAAGGCTAGAGGAAATAGTTTTGTTGAGAACAGGTTGGGAGAGGGTTGAGTTGTTCTCTCTGAAAAAGTGAGGCCAAGGGTTGGGTGGGAGAGGTAGAAAAGAAAAATAATAAATAAAAATCATAAGGAAGGAAAAGAACAATTTGTAACAACCCCAAAAGAAATTACTATTAATTACCTATGAGTAAAGAAAAGCTAGATTTTTTTTTTTTTCCTAGTACTGAAAACACTAAGGTTCTGGAGCAGCCTTCCAGAGAAGAATAATGAGAAAAATTAAGTAATTTAAGAATGGAGCCTGTGTCCAGCACTACAGGAAGCTGTTGTCCATGAAAAAAAAAAAAAGGCAGTTGGATATTGTAACTCAGAAGGTGCTTTTTTGTGTGTTTGCACTAGTTAAGAAACTAGTTAAGGTCACAGAGTTTAACACTAATCCATCATTGCCCTGACTGCTGTATGATTGGCACACTCCCAGGAATGATCTTAGCCTGAATCCAGCAGCACTCTCCTGGAGAGGACCATGGTTTGGGAAATAACGTGACATGAAGTGTTCTCAGCTGGCAGCCTGGATGAGCCCATCTTGCTGTGGGGAGGGACAGAAAGAAAAGAGTTAACCATGGGCAAATTTCACAGTGCCATTTGTCAGCAGTGCCAGGGAACAGCTCCAGAATGTTTTAGAATTAAAAATGGATTCTTTATGTTTTGTATTGCTAGTAGATTCACTAGGATTGTGCCTAAACTGGAGATTTTCAAGTAGGGGACTAGCTTTTGGAGGTTGGATACAGCCAGCTACAATTGTGGTATTGCAAAGGGATCTCCAACCCACCAGTAGTCATGCCCAGTTTATGGTGCTAAACTAATCTGCAACAGCAACGTGTTTATAATTATTTATAAAAGTGACTTTTTTTTTTCTTATTTTCTTAAAAACTCCCTACATCAATCATTATATTCCTCCCAGGGATCTTGCAGAGACTAGAGGTCAGGTGTTTGGTTCTCAGTCCTCTGAGTCCTAAGACGCAGGTTATCTAGCGTTAAGTTAGAAGTATTTAGATCCTCGTCCAGGGCACATTTAAATAAACTGGTAAATCTTTTATTCAGGACAACTCTTTTCAGCCCCTAAATTTACACATACAAACTCTCCAGATGGCCTTGAATGCACATAATAATAGACCGAGAAGTTTACTGCAGTGTAATTCCAATTACATGTTTTACAAGTATGGTTGTCTACCTTTTATGGACAAATAAATCTTTTCATGTAATTAGTTCTGGGTTGTGGTTTTGTTTTGTGTTGTTTTGCTTTGCTTTGTTTTGTTTTTTTTTTCCTTTACTGAGCAAAACTTTCAGTTGCTGCAGTTTTACCCTGGGGAATAAAGAGTAAGTCCATTGAGTAAGTCCAAGAGTAAGTCCAACTCCATTTGCACGGTTTGTAGTATTCTCTATCTTACAACTTGGTTTCAAAATATTCTTTCTCATAAGTTAGAATAATTTTAAACTGTTTCATCAAATATCAGGTAAATATAAGAGGAATCGAGTTCAACTGAATGCAAATAGAATTCAGAGCATGTTACTTGCTACTTAGTCAAATTGACATGTTAATGCTTCAGATGGGGATAACCTTTACCAGCTTATGATTTGGCAAATGATTTATCAGGATTTTATTTTTAAATAAAATGTTTGGTTTCAAAACTTGTTGCATGACAGTTGATACATTGCATCAGGAGGCTGATGGGAAACTGAATCTGGTCCCTTTGGTGGCTCTCCATAGCTTTTTTTATGTTAAAACGTAGATAGCTAAGCCGTAGGGTACCTTCTAATTTATTACAGCTACCTGAAGGGCTTATTGCCTCCTTATCTTCCTGGTTAATTCAATATTACCTTAACAGATCCATACCTTAAATACATCAGGTCTGATTCCTGAACCAGAAAGAAGGAGACAAGCTGACTTCTGTGGTAAGTCTAAGTGAAATCAAAATTACAGCTCCCAATCTAAGTGAAATCAAAATTACAGCTCCCAAGTAGGTGATTCTGCAAAAACAGTGGGCCCTGCTCTTTGGTCTTTTAATGATCTGCAATGCACCAGAATGGCCACTGGCATGTAGCTGAGCTACAGAGAGGACATTTTCCAAACTCAGCTGTGTTCATCCATCTTCATAATTTCTACTTCCTTGCACAGACTTACTGTTCTTTCTGTAAGGCCACTAAGCAGCCTTTTTAAAAGTGTCACTAAGTTGGGTACCTGAAACACCCATATCTGGGAGAGGATTTCATACACAGTGGCAATCCTGCACTACTCATCCTGACCCAGCATGTCGAAGAGTCTGTAACTATTTTCTCATCTTTTCAAAAATCATCTCTCCTCCTGTCATAGTTTGAGACAAGGGCGTTATTTTTGTTCACCAGTTATGTAGCACTTTGTATACCACAGTCCTGGTCCATTGTTGAGATTCGTGTGCACTGCCACCAAGCAAGTAACAGGGATTTGGAGGCTGCACTCTGACTATCAGTGTCTCCTCTTAACAGTTTGCAAAATTACTTTACTGGTTTAGCCCAGTCACTGCTTTTTGCCTCTGGAAACACAGCTTGTCAGCCTGCTAAGAAATACAATTCAATGTTATTCCATTACTTTCTTTGAGCTGAGACATTATTTATTTTTTATTTCCCCCCCAAGATCCCAAGTAGGAATCCTCTTTATCTTTCCCTAAATTTTGTCCAGAGCATGAGTGGCATCCCAATGCACTCCTCATCACACTCACTACATGGTGAGTTCTCCCTAAGATGTTTTGTATATATACCTTCCAGTTTCTGCTCTCCATTTTTAACTCTTGTTGTTTCATTTGTAGCAACAGCTTAAGTAGCCTTATTTTGGAACAGGCTATCCTGGGAGTATGTGATGCTGATCGGGATCAGCATTGCTCTTTTTTCATCCTGATGCTCTTTTTGTAACAATCAGCTTGTGACACCACCCTTATCCCAGTGCTTCCAGCAATGCGGGTGCCACCACTCATTTTTAAATGCCTGGCCAGGCGTTGTAGTCATTGCCTATAGTAAATGGGACATTCCTTAATGCCACTGTTTACAGCCCTAACACCTTGCTTCCAGGCTGATACTGAAAGTCCAATAATTGAATCTGGGTGGGATCTTAAGTTCCTACGTCATGTCACTGTATACACAGAAGACTAAAGAAACCTGAGTACAAAGCACAGATTTTATGGAAGTTATTTTGCTTGTCTTACAATAACAGGTCTTTACCAGCTACTGTATTTCACAGGTCTGGTGAACGTCACAGGCTCATTCACATCTGAGGCGAAATCTTCAGCAGTAAAATTAACGAGATTCCTGCTACGTTGTGCAGAGATGTAAAGCCAGGTTTCCTCAAGTCTGAGAATTAGCTGAGTTAAACCCTAGCAGTGGTGAGTGTGCTTCGTACTGCAGTTTTCAGAAATGTAGAGTGAAGCTGAACTGACTACAGGGTCTTCAGACCATACTGGCTGTTGAAATTTCCTGGCTGCACAGCTCCTGTCTGAGCAGTGGTTTTAGCTCTGTTCTGGCTCCCCAGGAATAACTGCTTACTTAACAATGTATTTGGGGTTTTTTGTAGTAGTTGACCTTATTCTTTCTTTTTTATTGCTCACTGTGTTCCTCCATATGGCCAAAATGGAAGACAAAACAGAGTTGGTATGATGTTTTTAGGTTGGTTATAGACCACTTTTCACAGGAGGAATCCTGCCAGAATTGATTAAATCAGTTAGTTAAGCTGTGTAGGAAAGACCCTTACATATCAGCAGAGTAGCTTGGAGAAGTCCAGGATAACAGTGAATCAGAGTCTTAAGTTATAATCATCCCTGTCTATACGCAGAAAGCAAGCAATGTTCTCTTCATTACCACAGTCCTGGTCTTGTCCTATTGTAGAATGGTTCCTGTGACTTCAAACCAAGTGAAGTCCTCTGGGTCCCAGCGGGCTGCAAGCAGAGTTAGGCACTTGCTGCTCACCTTGCTGTCTTCCATGTTCTGCCTGACCACTGACCTGAGAGGTGGGAGAGGCCCATGTCCGTGCCATTAGGTTCTCTAGGGCATATCATTCCGCAGATCTGAACACAGCCATGATATCCCATGCCCAAGTGGACATTTCCAAGATAGATGTTCATGTGTCTCAATTGTCTCACAGGTTTAATTAGGGAACATGCCATAGAAAACCCAACAGTTATAAGACTAGTCCCCCAAAAACCAGTCACGGTTACCACTTTTGTTGAAGCAGGTAGCCAAAGACAACACTCACCTTTCATGGAATAGCTTAATGTTTACACCACTTGACCAGGAGAGAGGAAGTTTGCCTTCTGGGGTCTCCACAGCCCAAGGGAGACCAGACTTATGCTTCTCAAGAAAACACCCTAAACCCAAGCTAGATTTGAAAAAAAACTGTTAAGAGGATTTCATCATGCTTCCTTCATCCAGTCTGATGTACATCCTGGGAAGCAGGCTACATTGGGATGGGACAGAACATTAAACCCTCAGTGAAAAGGGTGCCTGAATGGCATACAAAGGGATGTTGGTTGGATTTTTGGTGCTACTGACAGGACTGAAGTTGTAGTTTGTGTGAAATCGTCATTATGGGAAAGATGAAAGTAAGGATCAGCCATCTTCTTTCTTCATAGTAGTTGTTCTTCATAAGGTTCCTTTCTGGGTCTACTTCTAGTCACATAAAATAAGACAAGAGCAAAACTAACTTAGACAAAGATGCAAAAATTAAAAATGTTTCTGAATTTTTCTCATAGAAGGTTGGAGCCCAACTGTTCAATACTGTAGGCAGCTATTAATTATTTCATGCCTTAAAGGCCATAGTCACGAATTGACACTCCACCGTACCCTACAACAAAACACAAACCAATAGCACTGCCTGTCTTTTAAGAGACAGGAAAGAAAATTTTGTCTGTCACAAAGTCCACAGAATCTCAAATCTTTTGATAAAATGAGACACAGATTTACTTCCTTACATCTATTTCAATGGAAGTGAGGTCTGCATTCTTCAGTCTAGATCCCTTTCACCTTTTTTTTTTTTTTAGATTAAAAAGAAAAGGTAAATGTACTTCTGCTAAATTTTTAAGTTCTCAAAACACATTGTTGTATACAAAAGAATATTATCCAGGTTCACCTAATGGTTCACACTGCCCATCACTCTATCCAGGTACAGTAAACGTGTCAGAAGATAGAATAAAAATAACATTTTATTCTTTATAAAATACTAGGACAAGAAGTTTAGTACACACACTCTGACTCAAGTTATAATAAAGTAAGCAATTCTAATTATTTTTCAATTTAAAACAGATGAATGGAATTATTTTTGCAGCTGGTTCTAACGAATTGGTATCTTACACAGCAACCTGTATGTCAGTAGAAATCTTCGAAAAAAACGCCCCAAAAGTACAGCTGCTTCCTTATAAAATCTGATGAATGTCCAGCATCACTGAGAACTCAATTTTAATAGCCTGAGTTTCTTAATGTGCCACTAGATCAAGAAAACATTAAGGAACGGTGCAAACAAAAGGCATCATGCAAAACCCAATGTGTTCTGCTGGGAAAGGACACTGGATCGAAGAGATGGCACCATGCTGCTTCATGGCAGAATAGATGGCTATTGCAAAAGCAATAAATGTTAGTAAAAGACGTGATGTTAAAGGCAGGTGGAACAAAAGAGAGTCACTTGAAAGATGATGGTATTCAATGACCATGATTAGCCATCCAGACTCTCTATTCCGTGAACATGCCCCCCCACCCCCCCACATCCCCCTCCAAGTATTTGCTAATATAAATAGTAGTTCTGTTATGTTGTCTTTTAGATTTGGAGCTGGCACCACTGC
Source organism: Ibycter americanus (assembly GCA_035590275.1). Lineage (NCBI taxonomy): Eukaryota > Metazoa > Chordata > Aves > Falconiformes > Falconidae > Ibycter > Ibycter americanus. The sequence goes on along the minus strand of JAVJGI010000014.1, from coordinate 9,254,973 downwards.
TGCTTCTTTGCTGGAATGTTTTACTTTGTTTTCATTTGGCAGTTACAAGCATCCTAGAGAATAAGTATAGGAAAAATTGCCCTTCTCTCATAGAAGTAGCTGCAGTAATTTTCTTATATTTTCACTGTAAATACTCTTCTTTATCTTCTTTTTTCTATTGTTTTCTGTGGTTTCAACCTTCAGTTATCTCTTCCTTCCTATTTCCATTTATGCTACATATGCCCTTAAATTCCAGGTTGCACAGTTCCCAAGTTGTTTTTTTGGGGGTTGGTTGGGGTTTTTTTCCCAGTCTGGCACTGCAGATATGCTCCTGCTCTAATATTAAATTCACTTTTGTGTGTGTGCCTTTACAGTCAAGACCTTCTTCCCTGCAGAAACACTTTGAAGATCAGCAAACCCTAAATTAAAATGAAAAGAGAATTCTCTGCTGTCTTTCTGTGAGCCACTGGCAGTGTTGTGGTTTGAGCCAAAGCAGGGATCTAGGAGCATAAAATGTTGTTGATTGTATTACTTTGGTTGGCTGACTAAAATCTATATCTTACAATGTTAATTTTGTTCGGGGAATGATCCAAGTCTTTGCTGCCAAACATAGTCCCATGAAAGTGTCCCAAGACAGTTGACAGCTGGCTGCTGGAAAACACCAAGAAAGCCATGAACAGAGGAGAATCAAAATAAAACCTCCCTAACATTCCAGATGCCCTCTGTCTTTTCCCTATCACACTAGCTGTGATCAAAGCCTTATTGTTTAATTTTGCTGTCAGAAATTTCTTAGCAGCTTAACTTCTAATTTTTTACTTTCTTTCTTTTTGTCAGAGAATATTTATGCTATGGCAAAACTAAGTGCGGCTTTCTGAGTCAGATGAGGATGTGTATATGCAATGGATCAATAATTCCCAATTTTTATAAGCCAGATTTCATGCTAGCCAGAATATATCCCACTGAGAGAGTGTACATCAGGAGAATTTATTAGTTTGGGTTGTGTCCATATATTGGGCTCATATCTCATGGGTTGGGAACCACCACCCTAGATTAGGGAAAGAACATATATTCACTATTTTCATGCCTTTTTTCCCCCTATTTTTTATAACAGTTCATCATATTAACATTCTCTTAATTTTTGTAATTTAAAAGCAATAAAAACCTTCGGCACTTTTAATTGCATTGAGTATGGACATCTGGCGTTTTTTTTTTTTTTCCCATGAATTTCAGAGGATTAAGCTGTGTTTTTCTCTATGAATTAAAGTTATATTTTTATTTTAAGGCACTATGTTTATTTTTCTTGTAAGGTTTTTTTTTAAATTCCTATTACCTAACTCTTCCTCCTCACACAGGACCTCGATTTCAGATAACACCAAGCTATTTCAAAAACTGTTTTACCAATCTAAATGTTCTGTGGTTGATAAAGGCACCTTAGGTAAGATAGTGCTTATATTTCAGAAGTCTTTCTGAGTTGGGTAACCCTCACTTACTCTAAGTACTTACATCTCCTTTACAATCCTTTTGGCAGACCTTTAGAAGGCAGTCTGGTCTATAAAAGACCAAAATGTAAGAAATCTTCAGCTGTGTCCGATCACGGCTACCAAGTCTATTTTGAAACTTCCTACCAGAAAAAGGACTTCTGATTTCTTTTTTTTCCTGAAGTTGTTGGTTAAGGCAGTTTTGTCTCTTCATCTCCCCACGTCTTTTCTTCATCTTTCTTTTTTTATAAGCTATTCAAGTGGTTAAAGCACTTATAAAAATGTACATGAATATAAATATAGATGTGTGACAAATATAGACAAGCATGAGTCTTGGGTTCTTCGCCCACAAAGACTTCAGACCTAAGCTCTCAAATCTTGTGTACTCTGATCATCGCTATCACTAATTACCTTTCTCATTAAAGATATTAAATGTATTATCCCACTAAAACTAACTAGAATCTCATTCTTCCAAATCAATATGTGTCTGTCCATATTGTGAACTTGACAATCAAGTCCACAGCATAGCAGAGACTTTAAGAATATGAGCTCAGAATAAAAGTCTCAAATGTCACAAAATACAGTGATAAAATAATCCTATTTTTAGCATAAAGCATAGGAGTATTGACAAGGTTCAGAAGTGTTGAGAGCTATGAAAATATCAGCACAAATTATTTTTGCTGCACTGGAATTATAGTTCACACCCCTTGTTACACTAATGCTGTGTGGGTAGACAGGCAGTTGTAACACCCTGGACTATTCCAGTCTTAAGGATACTCTGATTCATTGTCAGAAAAACGGGAAAATTCCCCTCCCCAAGAATATTTGTATAATCTGTAGGAGGATGAGTGGCTTCTTGTTCACGATTGCATTGGCCTGAATATTAGGGGGAGCCATCTGCACGATGCTCCTTCAGACCTCAGTTGTGATCGCACTTTGTAATTGATAGCATTTGGTGTTAGGGTATTTCCTCCTAAATTATAGAACGCTTCTCCCTCAATTTAACCTGCGTAAACACTGTGGAGGAATCAAAGTAAAACTGGTTTCTGTATATCACTAGATTCTTTCCTGAAAAATTCTGTATCTGCAGTGACTTGCCTTTTGTTTGTCACCGCATTAATTGAACCTTTCTTTTACATTTTGTCACGTTATATTACTTATTACGGTTTCACTTCTTGGGCAAGGTAAAAAAAAAAAGAGAGAGAGAGAGAAGTAACAGTATATGACCTACTCATTTACAGAACATGGTGTTCTGCTGGTATATTCAGGCTCAAAATTATGGCTACTCTCTTACGCCAACACTGCCGTTGCTGGCCACATTTGCCATGTAAACTTAATTTTACCTCATGCCATGACAATTTTGACTAAATTATCGTTCACTTCTGCCCACTTCTGACATTTCTGCCTCAAAGGATGAAGCACCTGTGTTTCCAACAAACAGCCACCCCTCGTGGCTGGGTACCATGCACACACCATGGTCTCTACCTACCCTTCTGCAACACGTCAGGTGCAGTTCTGCCCTTACTTCATACCTCTGTCTTTTCAAACACAGTATTTTTTCAAGCTGAGCTTGGTTTTTTTTCTTATTTACCCAACAGTATTTCCTTCTTGTATTTCCTGTCCCTACCACAGCCCCAAGAAAAACCAAACCCACCTCAACACAAATACAATACATGGCTGAATTTCTGTCCCACTGCACCGGAGAAGCTGGTTTCCTTATGAATATCTATTCTTGGCTGGGCAAGTGTCAGCAAATATTGTGTTAAGCTTTGTGTAACTACCCCCCCAGAGACCACAAGCAGCTCAGTGGCGATGGAGTTTCCTCGCATAGTATATTCAGACCCAATACCTGCTTTTCTGTCTCTGCTGGCTGGCTTTCCCAATGTTTGTCTGAACTTCCTATCTTGGAAACCACTACAGGTCTGTTGTATTTGCTTGATATAGGCCAACAGATTCGTTACGATATTACAAAGGGGGGAGGGATACATGGGCTGATAGCCTAATAGAAAGACACCCGTATCTCTGGAGAGACATGCTAAACAATCATTTGCGGTATTGTAGAACGCCGCAATCATTTCACCTGTAACACACCAGCACTCATGAGCCCTGGTTGCACAACGCTCCATCGTGCTCACTTTCTTGGAAAGTGTGTTCAGCTCCTCTCCTTGCCCAGTCAGGACAGAAATTGAACTGAGCTGTCAGTAAGTTCCTCAGAAATTATTCTGAGCTGCTTGTTTCTCAGACTCCTCACTACTTCTGATCTACTCCATAGAAATTACCAAAATGTTCTCTAAATCCCTCATTTCCCAGCTTAATGGTCTAACCAAACTGTTTAGTCATGTCCATTCACACTTTCTAGCCTAATTAATAAATTGCTTCAGGCAGGGTTTCATTAAAAAGGAGTATGAACATATTACAGGAAAGGGAATGCAAAAAGAGATCTGATGATGAATATTTGTTTCATTTTATTAATTATTATAAACAAATATTCATGCCAGGACGATGAATACAACAGGATTAAGAATCATCATCCAATGAAAATTTGGCATCTTCTGTTGAGATGCTCAGACTTCTGTCTGAGACTGGAAAAGGAAAATAAGTGAACTTATACTGGTTTGTTAAGAATAAGCAGAATAGTCTTTAACATGGAATAAAAAAGGAAATAAATAAAAGAACTGTGACTTACAGTAAATGTTATTTTAAACAACATACATTTAGATATAATCCAATAACATAGTTGAAATAATCAATATTAATCTAATTACAACAGAGTTGCATTCAAAGATCAATAAAAGCATTTTGAATATCTAGACTAGCAGATTTGCTAGAAGCCGGAGTTTTGCTGAGGGGTTAGCTGCTAAGAAAAGCCACAACAGTTTTGTTGCAAATTGATTGCGATTAAATGGCCCAGAAAACAAATTCCAATAGACTTTGAAATGAAAATGAATTAAAATTGGCATGCAGGTTCTTTCTACTAAACTTCTAAACGATTTCCTCAAGATGAACAGTTGTGAAGATTTTTTTCTTTTTTTTTTTCCTTCAAATTGCTTCATTTCCTGTGCTCCTTTTGAAGTAACTGAAAACATTATTATTATTGACTTCAGTGAGAGCAGAATTGGACTGCATGGAGCATTTTTGAAAAGTTGTTGTGCACTTTCTTTGAGAAGGTCAAGTCCATCCATTGGTTGACTATTGTTAGGTACTTCTGAAGACTCCAAGTGATTCACCATTAGTTCATGGCAAAAAAGATGTATAAGAGAATAAGCAAAATAAACCCTTTTTTAAAAAGTTTGGTTTTCTTCTCTCTTAGCCTAATTCTGTTTAAAACAGGGCTTCTGTCAGCCTGTTATCTCAATTTTTAAATGACGTAACTCTGCCAAGAAAAGCTACTATCGAGACTTGCCATCATGACCAAAAGTTCCCGTGGCACTTATTTGGTTTTGTGTGTCAAAGACACTTGGGCACTACAACTTTAGTAATTTTACCCCTTTTCATAGTCACTTCTCGCTTTATCTTTTCTCATGCTTCTCATAATTAGGAAAGCAAATCTATGCCTTCCATTAACACCTCTTTTATGCCAGTGAAACAGAAGAATATCTCTTGATGCTCTCATTCAGGAAAGTATGGTCGATGTTCAACATGGCTTAGTGATCTGCTATGGCATAGATCTCATCTTGACTCTAATATTTCCTTTTATATTTACATTTTCTTAGTTGTAAACTGTTTCTTAGCAACATGGATATGGATTCAGCATATTGTATTTTGTCTAGCTTTGAAAGATTCCTTGCTTTTCATTTGACAAACAGATTTATTTCCTCAGTATTTGTAATGTTACTGAAATGTTCCCACAAAATTTTATAAGATATCTAAAATATTGCAGGCAGTGAACTAAAATTAGGGAACTAAATTATGGACATAAAAAATTAAGATACAGAAAACAAAGTACATCTGTAAAGCCTGTGTTGCTCGTAGTTCATGCTGACCAATGCCAATCAAATTTCCGAAACATGTACTCTCTATTCATAAAATGTGGAACCAGTTTTCCAGTACCTGGAATATTCAGATTAGGTTTGGTTCAAACAGACTCTAACAAAGAAATTAATTAAACTGCTCCCAGCAATAAACAGTGTTGGTGTTGCCCATGAAGCTAGTGATAAATAGTTGAAGTCATTAAGAGTATTGCCCTTGACTTTAGTATGAACCCTGAATGAAAGGATATTAAATGGAAATGTGTATATAATATTTTAAACAAGGGGTATATCCCTAGAATTACTGTGCCATTTATAGAGGAATAGCTAGAAAATATATTAGCACATATGAGCCAAATAATTTACTGGTTTAGTTGGAGACATTTCAATTACCCAGCTGTCACGGAGAAAGGCCTTGCTGTGTATTCGCTTATAAATCATGGTAGGTTATGCCCTATTATTGTAAGTTATCATTGGTTTAGGATGTCAAAGGCTGGAGACACCAAGGAAAGCAATAAAAATTCCAGATGGAATCATACTGTCTTGCCCTATGTCTTGCATATCACTTTGAAATGTTAACAAGGTACTTCTCAAATGTCGGTTTCTGTGAAATATGATTGCAAGACAGAAGAGCATGTACTCCATGAAGTTATAATTTATTTTTTAAAAAATCAAGTATGATTTTTGCATCACTTTTTCCTAAAATTTATGTTTTCCATGTGCATCTGCATATAATTTAATTCTGGAATGTATTTTGCAATACAATTTTGGAAAGATCTTATCAAATAACAACCTATCGTGTTATTGTACAGATAGAACAGATATCTACATTTTCTAGATAACCCCTACATGCTCTTATTTTTTCTGTAGACCATGAACACCCATTCCTTTTCAAAGCCTTTCCTACCACATTTACAGCCCAAAAAACCCAAAACAGTGTCTCACTATTTGCAGATGTACGTGTAGTTTGAGTGACAGACCTGTGTTTGCAGAGACAGATATAGAGGTGCTGATCAATTCCTCATGGTATTCATTGGTGGCAACCGTAGCCACAATTCTGAAACCTAAAGCCTGAATATAACGTCTTAAGGTCTTTGCATGAGTATAAGCATTTTATTCAGTGGTTGCAACTGAAGCAGGTTGAGTCCTTTCCTAATCCTTTCTTCTTTACAGACTTACAGTTAGATACAGATATTGTGTTAAATGACACATTTTTACTTAAAGTGTGATCATCTCATTACCTTTTCATGCTTTTTCTCTCAAGTATATTCTGGATTGAATTTGTTTCCAACTTTATACATTGGCTACTTGTATTTTCAAGCAAATTTCTGATGCAGAAGGCAATTACACACCAAGGGTGCAGATCACCCCTGGGCCTCATTCTTATTTTTGGTAAAACCAATCTCTGCCAACTCAGTACAATAAAGGAGCCATAAAAGTGCTGCTCAGGGAGAATCAGGCCCACTTGAGCAGAGGAACTAAGCAAAATGTAATGGTCCTCATCTAATGGCTTCTTCTGATCTTTGTGTCTGTGAGTTCTCTCACATTATTTTAAAGTTCCTCCTCCACACAGGTCATTGCATCTTAAAGAAATCTCAGCAATATTTATGCTGAGAGAATTTCAGGGGTTCTTGTGACCTATCAAAACACCGAGAGATGGTAAAGAAGCCACTGGGAGCACGTTTCTTTTTAAGATTTCCTGTACTCCCTCGTTTTGAAAGTGATTTAGGAAAAAGTCATTATGACTTGCTCTCTTAATTTGACCCAAATTGGAATGATCCCTTTTGACTGAAGCCCACTTCAGATCAGACTTCTGTTGCTTTATGTTACTGACAAAAATCATCACCCATTAAAATGGTAGAACTTGTGAGCTGGTGTTTGCTAAACTCATTCAAATTCTGATGTGAGACTTGATTGATTATAAGACTTTTTTACTGAACCCATCAGGGAGAGAATGCTGGGTTTGGTGGGCTTCAATCTGGATAGAGTAAAGCAAGCTCTGTGTACTTTTGATACTAAATCAGTCACGTTTGTGTGGACGTCAACACAGAAATCCAGGTAATGCCTCACAGTGGGAATTATGGTTCCTTACTTAAAATGTCTGACTCCAAGCTGGACAAACTGGACAACTCAAGTATCTGATTTAAAATGAGTTGAGGGCACAGACATGCATTCTCTTTTGAAAACAATGCTTCTAAATCTGTGGAACTAAGAAATATATTTCTTTTGCTGAAGCAGCTTCTAACTAAGGAAATCACTCTTTGTTTTCACATTGCTTTGTACGACCAAGACGTGAATGTGTTCCTGTGTAAACCTGCTCTGAGTCTTGGAAGAGATTTGTGATGTGCTGCAGCAAAGAATCCTTTAGTCCAGGCATCTCAAATCTTGTGATGTATATACACTGTAGATCAGCTGTCATTTCAGCACTTTTACAATTTTCACGAAGCAGCTGGCTTTGAATGCTGTAGAACAAGTGATGGAATGGTCAGGTGACAAGGTCTTTG
>JAVJGI010000014.1:9224528-9246944 GCA_035590275.1 Ibycter americanus | reverse complement strand
AATGCCTCACAGTGGGAATTATGGTTCCTTACTTAAAATGTCTGACTCCAAGCTGGACAAACTGGACAACTCAAGTAGCTGATTTAAAATGAGTTGAGGGCACAGACATGCATTCTCTTTTGAAAACAATGCTTCTAAATCTGTGGAACTGAGAAATAGAAGCTGCTTCAGCAAAAGAAATATAACTAAGGAAATCACTCTTTGTTTTCACACTGCTTTGTGCGACCAAGACGTGAATGTGTTCCTGTGTAAACCTGCTCTGAGTCTTGGAAGGGATTTGTGATGTGCTGCAGCAAAGAATCTTTTAGTCCAGACATCTCAAATCCTGTGATGTATATACACTGTAGATCAGCTCTGTCATTTCAGCACTTTTATTATTTTCACGAAGCAGCTGGCTTTGAATGCTGTAGAACAAGTGATGGAATGGTCAGGTGACAAGGTCTTTGACACAATTTCTTCCTTCTGATGACAATGAACCTTTCTAGTGATGTTCCTTCTCTGATAATCATTAAAGTGTGTGTCTACCCCCTCAAACAGTTGACTGAAAGAACTTCATGTTTTTTGCCTATGATACCTGACTTGTTCTGAACTGCGTTTTAGAAGACAAGGGCTTATCAAGCTGTTCTATAATTCAGTTCTGTGGATATCTACATCTAATACCAACGTGAGCGCAAGAGATGAGCTAGCCATCACACATTATATTGTCTGAAGGCAGGCACTGAATTAATTAGAGCGATATGTTTTGATCTGAGCCCAGAGCTATGAAGGCAGTCCTGAGTGATGTCAGTGGCAAAGCTTCAGCTGATTTCAGCAGGAGGATTTCAGCATATTTACCCTGCTTAGGTCATTATTCTAGGTCTGACTTGGTTTCCTTTGCTATATTTGGCTCAGTTTGCTGAACAGAATGTTTAAAAAAAATTACTGAAATTACTGATTCCCTGAGTGACTATGAATATTAATTTCTTTGTATTTTTGATTAATTAAATGTGTGCTAATTATTGCAATTATCGGCTTGAAATGACTTCTTTCTCTGAAAAAGCCCTACATAACATCTGTCATTTAAAAACCTTTACACACACAAAATTTGCTATCCATTTTACAACTACAAATTTTCTGTTAGCCTCTCTAGCTTTACTATAAAGCATGCACAGAAGTCTGGAGATTTAAGACTTGTAAAAAAGTAGAGTCTGCTTAACTCTGTGCTATGAGACCAATGAAACCTTTCTAGGTTTGTATAGTTTTAAAATGGGGGCTAAAAATATAAATAATATCATTAGCATATCATTCTCACCTTTTGCTCCATGTTCAAATGGTTTGTGTGTGAGCACACCATTAAGATTCACCCCAAAGACATTCTTTCTAAAGTAATAAGGTTTAATATTAATATATGCATTATTATTAAAAGTAAATGCCAAAATATTAGATATATTTGTGTTTCTTTAAATTTAATTTTGTATCTTCTGTCTTTTTAACTCACTTTGTTTAATGTTTACACCTCCTTAGAATATCTAGATATGCCCATATATACTGATTTACTCATACTGTTTCCTTGTTTATACATCCAAAGCTTAAGTATATTGTTTATGATTAAAAGTATTCTTCTACAGGAACAGTAAGATTCAACACCTCAAGTGTTGTTCTGAACTATATTTCATAGTTGTACAATAGGTTTAATGATTTCACAAATATATTAAAAAAGCACATAATAGCCAATATATAGACATGTGACACTTCTGTTGCATGATACTTTTTTTAGGCTAAAAATGCTGGAAATATATACTCATAGGAAATAAATATATATGTACACATATATAGATACATACATATACATGTATACATATGTGTATGTACATATTTAGGTGCATTACATTTCTGTAAAGTGAACAGTTCCACTTAAATGATCTTTTTACCCATTTCTGAAATATTTTAAAAGTAGTAAGGCTATCTCAGTTATCTGTTCATTCATATCACTATGTTTGAATTTATCATGAGATCGTTGTTGCATATCCATAAAAGCAGTGCCTGGATGTCTAGTGAGGAATCATTCCATTACTGGCAGCCCCAGTAAATCACTAACATAAGATAATTCTGATTCAGAATAAGCTATTTTTCTCCTGCTGGACTTGATATAATGAAAAAACTTCTCAACCCATGCAAGCAAAGTCAATCATGAGCAGAAAACCAGCTCTGGCTTATATTTATGGTCATACTGTGCTGCTGTAGAACAAACTGAGGGTCCTTCTGCATTCAGGGTCATCCCAAAGTTGTTTCCATTTCAGGTACATGGGGTGCACAGAAAATAGCTTTGTGACAGTGTTTCAAGGCAGTAGTTTTTTTGTTTATAATTTCTGCCAATATGTGATTTCTGCACATGACTTTTTTTGGTATTTGCTTGTATAGGCTTAGTATGTAAATAACATTGCATTGTACATTACATTTTAGTGCCTGAGAAGCTATACTGAAGTCAGGCATTCTAGGGAAGATAAAAATCAGTATTTTCACAGTAAATATACATATTAGACTGAAATGTTTCAGAGATGAACCATTTTTTTTCTTTCCTGTTTTTCTGCTGTTGCTGACATTATGTAAGTGGTGTTCTTTAGGCTGTCATTATGAGACTTTTTCAGTTTGAGGAGCTTAGAGTGAATTATAAATATGAGTCAACAGCATTAATATTGTTGAAAACAAAAGCTGTTGCCATATTTGGAAAATATACTTCAAGGATGTGAAGTAATCTTTCTACCCTATAACAAAGCAGTGATGGAAGCAGTTCTGATGTCTGATAGCCAATTCCCAAAGAGCTTTTAGATTTTCCTGCAGCGCACACACTTGCCTTTAGTTTAACTCCCTCTTTTGGCAGTCCATATCTAATGTGAAACCTGAAAAAAATGGTCCTGCTCCTCTTCTCCCAAGAAGTTGTCATGAAAACAAACCATTCATAAGTTTTCTTCTTCTTCCCACTCCCTTATTTAAGGTTTGTCAGTTCCTCCTGGTGGCTATAGGGAGAAGGCTGGGGACAGTGTGGGAATTGCCTACTGACTTCAGTGTGGGAATGTGGACAAGTGTGAGAAGGTCCCCTGCTTGAGATAGGACATCCCTATGTCTATACAGATCACAACAGGACAGTCCATCACTGCCCTCTCATCTTCAGTCCACAGAGCTCTCAATTTGGTCCTCACTGGCAGCCATACCCAGGTCACATCTTTGACACTGTCTGTGCTTTCAGGGCATCCCGAGGTAGCACTGAGTCTGCAGAGGCAAGGACCAGCTGGGCACTTTCAGGAAGAATGAGACCCAGAATGACAGCAAGTTTAGAAAACAGCTCTTGAAAGGAAAGTTGGAAAGAGCTGGGTTTATTTAGTCTAGACAAGCCTGAAAGTCTATGCAAATGGTTGCTCTAAACCGAAGGCAGTAAGAGAGTGACTGAAATTGTAGCACAGATTTACATTATATCTTAGGAAAAACAACTTTAAGACCTTATAAAGTTGTCTGGGCATCCAAAATGTCTTTCTTCCTGGTAATACATCAAATATTTACCTTCTCCCCGCTTAAGAATTATTCAGGGATCAAGACAGCACACTGCACAAGTTGAGTATCCTTGGTGTTTTAAGGGGTAGCATTCAGTCATATTTCTCTTCAGTTTAGGAGACAGCCCATGCAACTTATATGGGCAGATATAACTTCCTCCAATTAGTCTGATTAGCTATGACAACTTGCAGGTTTAAAGAAGGGGCATCACACATTGCAAGCTATATTTTGTTGTGGACTGGACTAGTCAGGCTGAATTACTTTGCAACTCTGCACTACAGATGCAGACAGCTGCAAAACTCTGTTTTCATGCAAATGAGATGTTGCTATAGACTACCAATCTCTCAAGTTGCCATCACAACCTTTCTCAGCTCGGGGAAGTTTCGATATTCTGCAAGTAATTAGTACCAGTAATCTCCTGTGCAAGGTATCTGCCAAATTCACAGCATAGCTACTTCCAGATATCATCTTGTAGAAAGCAGTGTGTCACACTGCCTAAAAATAATCAGTTCATTTATTTCCTTTGAGTTACCCTTAAATTCATTTATCTTTATCATATGCATGAAAAGGAAGACAAAGATGAGGAATTGCGACCTAAAAAAAAAGCCAGGCAGCAAGACAAGAATTCATTGCGTAGACAGATATTATAAAATGAACTCATTTAAATGTAACAACTTACAGCTGCTCCCCAGAAGCAATTCCCCCCCCACACCCACCCCACTATTAACCAAACAAATTTACCTTTGCAAGACTGGCAGCACTTTGCAGAAGAGCTTGAGGACTCTCTAACATTTTTAGAGCTTTTAAGATATAGAAAAAAACCCCGAAAGAGCAGAGAAATACAATGAAAGGAAAACTAAAGACAGCCGCTCAGTCAACAAACTCCTACACAGGTGGAGAAAAATTCTCAAATACATTCTCAAATGCTATCGGTCAGATTTTTGGCAGGAACGTGATTACAAGAGGGCAGAACACCAGTTTCCATCATCATTATGTGGCCTGCAAAGAGATTTTTGCATAAAAAAGAAAGACCAGTCTACAGCCTAATGAATGCACTCATTAACTGCAATAGCTTTAGCTATAGATTGAAGTGGGAAGGACTTTAGAAAAAAAGGAAAACAGCTCGACTAATTCCAAGATACTGTTGCATTTTCAATATAGAAAATAAGTGGAACTGTTTACAAAAGGAAGAGCAGGGAGTCTATTTTTGTTCTATGTATCTTTGTTTAATCTTGAAAACAGTGGTCTAGAAATGCGTGTTGAATATTCCAGGCAGTTTTCACAGGGATCCTAAAGCTACATTCCCCAGCCCACTGTTACTGACTCATGACATGTCACTGATCACAGTTTGTCCAAAGCCAATAACTGGAAAGTTACTTTTGGTATAGCAAGTTATTTAATTGACCAAACTAGCAGGTATGTCTCTAGCTTCCTATGCTGTATCCCACTAGTGTAAAAAGACAGGCAACACGTAACATGGTGAGGAGCTGTTGCAGGAACACTTCTTCCAGTTGGTAGTCTGGATGTCCGCCTACCTAGCGGTTGGTTTGGCATTAGTCCTCTCCCTGCTTCCCTTTCCCACCCAGGATCAGCAGCAACTGAGAAGAGGCCACTCCACCACCCTAGGTAAGGAAAGTCAAGTGGCATCAAGTGGTATTAAAAGGAGTCTTAGCTCTAAAATCATGAATGGTAGTATCTTAGCAGGATTTGGGTGTGTCAGAGACAGTATGTACCTTTTTACTCTAAAAAAACCCCTAAATTAAAAAAAAAAAAAAATCCTTGAGCCATTTTGTCACAGCACAACCAAACTATTAAGCTGCAACAATGTTCTTACCATTGCATACGAGCTCTCTTATTCTCTTTGCTTCTCTCAGGGCTTCTCCTTGTCTCTCCTGCATCCAAGGGTCTCCCTTCACCTGGTCTCCTCTTCCAGGTTCCTCCTCTCCCATACTTCTCAGTGCTATTTAGCTACTTTATGGGAACCAGCTACAGCTGTGCATCGACCACGCCAGCCAATCCACCACCCCTGAAGCAAAGCCCACAGCTGTATATTATCAATGTTAATTAACCCTCTACAATTCCTCTACACCATTTCACTGAAGTAGAGCAAAACAGCATTTAAATAATTTTCAAATAACACGTATAGGGCACAGAATTTGGTTTGGGTAGGTCAGCTGGCTCTGTATGGAACGCGTTATGTAATGAAGAAATTTGTGTGCACTTTAGGAAAGACCAGTTTAAAATATCCACATTTTCACTCTACCATTTATCATAATTTGTTATTTGAACAATCCAAATAAGTTTTTAATACCACACACCCTTTAAGGATGGTTTCACATTTCAACATATCAGGTGTATAGAAGGCAGAGAATGTACTCTAGATCTTTTCCCATAAGTCTTGATATCTTGATAGTATATACCTGATCATACCTGATAGACCTTGATGGTATATACTTGATATTTGATAACATATCCATGATTAACTCTTTAAAAGCGAGCAGCTAACAAAAATCTCCCCACTGGCCAAAAAGCCATGTTTGCAATTCACTATTGCTTAACTTATTAGTACAATAAAGTTAAAATAAGTTTATGGTCAAAGTTGCATATAATATATTGACTGAGAAGGGTTGCAGTAGTTCTGGTGACTGCCAACTTGCACATTGTCACCTGGTTGCTCTGCCCCTCTTCTTATATCCAACATATGCACCTGCTAAATTGTCAAGTGGATTACAATTAATACTCTTCAAATCCTGTGATGTGTCTTTCTCTATATACTTGACTCTCAGAACAATAAAGTTCCAATTCGTCTTTGTGCGGTTGGGATGCTGCATGGAAAGACAACAAAAATGTAACAGACGTTGGCATTGTGCAAGAATACTTCAATCTGAAGCTGTCCTTGAAGGATATTGTGGTACTGAATGGAAAAATAATCAATTATACTATCTATTTAATCCTTTTATCAGCATAGAATTTTCTTCTTTGAAACTTTTTTAGTTCAACCATCCTTCAAAAGATGCAGACTTTCCCTACTTCCTTGGAAGGCTTCTCAAGAATCTGAAAACATTCATTATAAAGAAAAATCTGAACCCCATAGCTGAGATTTAAGAAATGTCATAAACAGTGTAAAGGACTGGTTTAAAAATAAAACCTGCCATTTAGTATATAGGCATGTCAACCTGTGCAATCACTTTGCTGTTGTTCAGATCTGATGTCTTATCAATGACTAATTGGCTTTAGGGTTTCAGTTCCCATGACTGAAGTGATTTGGTAGGGCCGATAATACAGAATTGCCACTATGGATATTCAGAACTGAGTGAAAGGCTTTAAACTGCCAGACCTGGGTTTAGTTCAGACTGTTGACCCAAGTGTCTAAATTATAGTACATAGAATTTCTTTCCTGTTTTTAAAACACAAAAGTTTATCTTAATTATACTGAGAGAGTGTGTTATTTGTGGAATATAGCTAAACCCTTTCACCCCCCAAAAAAAGAGGTAAAACAGTATCATTTTCGTTCAGAGTAATTTTGAGGAGACTAAGAATTCTAAAAGCGTTAGCAACAAGAATTTCCAGTTCAGAGAAAAAAATGCCTTTTCATTTAAAATATCTTGACTGTGTAAAATGTTAGCCAGCTCTAGTTAGGAGAATTTCCCCCCCTGTTTTCTTTCCCCCTGTGCATGGGGACGCGTTTTCCTGCATGGCTCATTTTGGTGCTTCCTTTCTAGCACAGGAGCCCAGACTCTGCTGGGTGCAGGTGTGTGACCCCTTGCACACTCCTGCCTACTCCAACTGCATCATTGGAATTAGCTGTGTGTACAGTCAAACACATGATTAATCCTAAATCAATTCCTGTTGTTTGTTGATGCTTCCCATAGCAACTGCGGAGAGAGAAAAAAATACAGTAACAGGAAAAGTAGTAAGGTAAAACATCGTGAGAAGCTGGGGAAACTGTGAGGGAGGGGAAGTATTTTAACTTTCTTGGCATTCTTTCTCTAATCCACTGGGTTTAATACAATCATCATTCCCAGACATGTCAAACTTCAACATACAGCTAATACAGGGCAGAGTGGATGTCAAGAAGTCAGGTAGCCTACCGTTCTCCCTTCGCCAAGGCAGGGTCATCTATATCAGATGGATGTTTGCAGCATCTTATTCTCTGACACCCCCAAGAGTCTCCAAGCTATTGTAGTTCCTCATACTCTTTACCGTGAGGAATGTTTTCCTGGTGTCTAAAATGAGTCTTTCTCCTTCCAGCTTAAGTCACAAATGCTTACATCAACATGAGAAACAAATTATGATCTTTCTGCTGCAGCTTTTTAGGTACCTGAAAACAGTTATCACATCTCTTCCCCGGTCTTGTGTTTGGTTCTTTAGGTTGTAAATCTTCAGCTAATTCAATCAAGCCTGTTTTCTAGATCACTTTCCCACTTTTTGGTTGACCCTTTACCTCTGTCACTAACCACTAGCTTTTCCTTGTATAAAGTCTGGTAATGAATGTCTTGGATTTGTCTTTAGTAGCTTTCTCCCTGTAGTGAACTGCAGGCCAACATTTTCTTTACTCTTCCTCTCACAATAAAGTTGTTAGAGAACTGCTGTTACTTCTGATGTCCCTTGTTCGTCACAGATCATTTTGTGCCTTGTCCTTTCTCATTTTATCACTATCTAATGTTTTTCTTTCACACTGATCCTTGAAAATCTGAGCTTGCTTCTGCTTTTCATGTATTTCCATCTGTGAGATGGGCGCATTAATGTTTTACCATATTTTCTATCCATCCTCTGCATGGTAATTTTTAATTAAGTACTTCTTCAGTCTTCAATTCCTTAGACGTTCCTTATAAGAGATCTAACCGTAAAATTTTCTAGGCTTAGTGAAGTCTGCTTTTTTTCCTCTTTGTTCTTTTAAGTCACAAATGCTACTTTTCATGGTTGTTCTCTCCCAATTCATCTTTTGTCTTGACCTTCTTAAGCAGCCCCCACCTACTGACTAAACACCTACAGAAGAGCCTCCTCTCTCTTGTCACTAGGCACAGCCTGTACCCAAGTAGTGTGACCTAGGCTTTCCAAGAACTTGATAGACTACTGCATTCTTCTGCTACCCCTCATTATCAGTAAGTCCCATGCTTTGAAGGATGCTCTGGTAGCAGCTCACAAAAAGCTTTCTCCACATCATCTTCCAGATTTGATGGCATTCATCAGACATTTATCACAGGAGGGACCATATACCTGTCACCTGTAAGCATGGCCAGTAACAATAGCTCTAATTCCTTCCATGTTCTGCATCTCTGAACATGTGAATGAAACCATGATACACGAGGCAACACCTTCTTCCTACTCCATTTGCCTGCTTTTCCTCAACTCATTAAATCTTTTTTATATTATCTATTTATTTATTTGTGACTAATGATCTCTTCTGAGCAATTGCTGTCTCACACGCATCTTAACCATGAAATCAAGGTTTCCACATTCTCTTATCTAGTTTAAGCTGGCAGTAGTTCTCTTCCTTTGTCCAGTTTACAGTGATGTGCAACTCTAATCATTTCCTAGTCCAGAGAAGGAGTCAGTCAACTCTGCAAATCCCTGTTATCCCTGGTAAGCAGATTGACATCAGTAGCATACTCCCTGCTGTTGATTGTCATGCTACTTGCCAAGTAGATGTGGAGCGCTCTTGGAGAAATGTCCACCTTGTCTTTTTGAAGATGTTTTGTGGAATTAAATGCTTAGGTCATTGTTGACAGGGATTTACAACTTCACCTTTTTGTAAATGTTTTTCAGGAAGGCTAGCAATTACTCGACTGCACTGTATGAGCCCAAAACAGCCATCACCATCATGCATATTGAATGGTCTTTGTAGTCATTAACTGTCTTTCTGATTACCCCTTCATAATGCTTCCAGAATGAGGTTGCTCCTGTGCTGCTCTTCACCTGAATGTTCTCCTTCCATGGTGATTCTTCCCAGAAGAAACAAAAAGACTTCGTTCAAACACTTGGAGATTTCTTTATAACAGATACAGTCACGCATTTCATCTTGCTTGGGTGTCAACACTTTATTGCCAAGGATTGCTTTTCCTTCCTCCCACAATCCTTATATATGATAGGCAAAGTGGATTGAAGTTGCACAAGAGTGCCACCCACCTGGGGAAGCTCTTCTTGGTGCCGGCTCTTTCACATGGAAGGTGGGAAAGATGGGAAAGGGCAAAACACAGAAAATCCAGGAAGCCACATTTAAGTTTCTCCATATTTTACCATAGCAAACACAATCCTAAAAAGTCTGCACCTCTATCTTCTATGTACATACAGTATAACAATACATACTGGTCTGACAACGACAGTCCTGCTTGTTCAGGTGTGCTCAAGTTATTCCCTACCACCAGCACCCAGTGCTGGGCGGGGGGGAAGCAAGCAGGGTGCTAACGTCTGTGATCACAGCTGTGCAACCCAGTCATTTAAATAGGGTCTCAGCTGCCTCTGCTTTTCCGTTCAGCTGTTGAAAAGCAATTGTATGTACAGTAAGGATCTAAAACACTGAATTATAAAATAATTGTATTTAAATTTATTCATTGTTATATTTATACATTAATAAATTTTGTAAATATTGGTGGCTCTGTCGTGCCATTTATTGGAGCCTTTCTATGATATAAAACTATGTTGTGTTTTACTGTTAGTAACCTAGACAGACCTTTAACAAAGGAGCAGAACTCTTCTCTGTTCGCTGAAGGACATTTATTCACTAAAATCTCCATCATCCTGGCATATCCTTCAAAAAACGGTAGCTGGGACAACGTATACATGCAAGTAAGATCTGATAACAGATAAAGAACATCATGATAATGGAACTGCTGTTCCAAGTTCATCTCTTGCTAGTACTGCAACAGTAAAAGCCACTTTTCCCTTTTTCCTTTTTTCTGTGATTCCTTATTTTCTTTGGTGAGGAAATATTTCCTAAAATGACACTTGTTCTTTTCTTTTTTTTTTTTTTTTTTGTTAAACATCGATAATGCTGATATATTTTGTTTGATACAGTATGGTTATTATCCTGGATCATATCACCAGCCTTTAAGGAAAACACATCAGGCATTAGTCTGACGACAAGAATATAAACACAAGAGAATCAGATGAGGGGAAAACATGCCATGATCCTGAAAGACAATTCCCCACTGTGTTAATTGTAATACTGAGGGCAGCCAGATCTGCACATGTCATAGTCCTCTTACCTTGTTGACAGCTTTCTACCCTGTCAAGCTGATGAATGAGATGTATGAATTACTGTGCACACCTGACAGATATCTCAGCAAGGGGCTTTTCCTTTTGGTGCTGCAGCTGTGCAGCTGCTGCTTTCTTTCACAGCAAGGTTTCTTCATGTGCAAGTCCATCTTTAAGTCTTGGTGTGATCACTTTAAGGACATTTGTCCATTGGTTAAAAAGCAATACCATTTATTTCTAATAATCAGAATCACCCAACCGCCTAATCAGAATAAAACTGGAAAGCACAATGTCCATACAAGGGAGAAAAGATGAACTTGTGTAGTGCTCTGTTAAGGATATCCATCTCCATTTAATTGTGGTTGGGTTCTTTCACAATTATTACTGCAATACCATTCACCTGGGCTTATTTTACTACCTGTGAGGAAGCTGTTCTTAACCACTTGCTCACCTAAATATCCTATACTCCCCACTGCTAACATAAAGAACCATTTGTCTCACAGCAAGCAGCCCTGCACTCTGTTAGTGGCAACCTGTGCACCTCGCCACTTCTGTGGGTGAGAGTGTTTGTTTGATACAGTATGGTTATTATCCTTCATATCAGAACCAGACTTCATTTGGAGCTCGTCACAGCCCGTTTCTGGTGCCAGAGCATCTTCCTTCAGTTGAACCAGTAGATTTTAATGATGGGTAATATCATTTTGAGCATTTCATAATGCAACCACCAATGGAGTACAATGATATTGCTAGCTACTGCAGTAAAATTAAGCCATTAGGAAAAGAAAGAAGGTAGAAGGAGGGACAGACAAGACTATGGAACTAAGCAGGTATCTCCCTCTCAGTCCCCTTCTCTGTCATCTTCGTAGCCCTTAATGCGGTCAGAGGATGTCACAGGTCTAACATCCCAAATACATCTATATCATGCTGTCATTGACATCCCGTAAGTGTTGTTACTCTACTGTGGGTGCAGAATTTAAATATCACACACCACTGGGGGGTGTGTGTGTGTGTTATATTCATGAAAGCCTGTCTTCCTGCTCCACTTGCACTGGCCTTTAGATATTAGTTTAGCATTTGGCTTGCCACCTTGTCTGTCTGAGGCTTGGTTATCTCTCCATTGTTGTCTCTACAATACACATTTTGAGTACGTCTTCTATATAAAGCTCGTAAATGCCTTTTGCCCAAGAAGCTAAGCTGAAATACTTATTTGAATGAAAAGCGACTCTGTTGAATTAAGAAGCCCTTCTGTGGAAAAGTTAAGAAGAAGGGTTATGTAATATGAAGTTGTTATTTCTACCTTTTTTAATAACTTAAAGTTATAAAATAGTATCTCTGTTGGAAATCTTCTTAGAGTGGATAACTATTCATAAAGTAATACGATAAATTTTATAGCACTCTGCTGGATTAGATCTACAAAACTGTTCCTCTGAAACGTGATAAAGAAATTGATTACAAGAAAACAGGTTTTTTCTAAGTTGTTTATAAGACATCTCATAAAGCTGGGATACTGAGAGCGCAGCTTTAATTCTCTTAAATTCTGTTCAGTTTAAAAAATAACAAAACACCACGCTACAGAAAACCTGTCACTCCCTGCTTTCATAAAACCTGTCAGATTTTATGAGGATGGATAAAACTGCTTAAAAACTTGCCAAAGATTAAGATGAATGTTTCAAAGAAAAGGTTAAATGACTCATAAATTTAAAATACTTTCTGCAGCTTTTATCACAAAAGAATACATAAATGGTGCTAACTCTGCGTCCAGTAGATAGTCCTGGTGGAAGGTGGGGAAGGTGGCTTGTGCTGAACCTCCTGAGGGTGCTTGGGAACATTAAGACCTGTGTCCATCCCTCACTGGTTCTAAGCTTGAAGGTAAATTTTCCAAGTGCTGTATTTGAGCTGAACATCAGTGCTCATATTTTTCCTTTCATGAACGTATTTTTCACTCTTTTGTGCTGGGTAAATTAGTGCATTTGAAATTGGAAGCATGTTTAATAGTCCTTTAATTTTCATTCCAGACACTGGATATTATTTTTGCCCCTGGTGAAGCTGCTATTTATTGACATTGCAGCTGTGTTAATAAGGCATAGGTAAGAGGCCAGGCTTCAATGAAAACAGCGTCTTGTGCAGAAAGAGTCACTGTCTGAGGTCTTGACTTCTGCACTGTGTGAGGACAGATGAGTGTAGAGAGCAGGGAATGTGCTGGGGACCAGGTGACGGCGGCAGGCTTCCCGTGTGTTCTGCAATACAGCAGCAAAGTTTAAGCCAGGCAGCAAATGATCAAAACAGAACACCACAACGATACAGATAAAGGTCACCTACATCAGTTATGCTATGACTAACTTAAAATACTTAGGGATAGCTTTGAACAGCTCATGAAGTTTTAAAATATGATAAATTAAGCTTGTTTTTTATCCCTCAGTTATTTGACTTTTAGGATTTAAAAGTGCTTTCTATAGTCATTAGCATCAGTGCCTTTTTAGAGGGGAAAAATCCAATCTGAGATTCTTCTACAATTCTCTAACTGTAAGGCCTGGGGCTTTTGAAAAAATGAAATTTCATGGTCATGATAAAACAGCAGAAATCTGCAATGCTCTAATAAGATATGTATTTTTTTGATGGAGTTGAGTGAAACTTCATAAATGTCAGTACTTTCAAGAAAATCCATTGTGAAACCAAGGAGAAGGGAATTACCCTGAGAAATTGGTGACATTTTGTTTGATCTGGGTTTTCAGTCATTTCTGGCTACTTGTGGTCAGTGTTACAAGCGGAAAGGTTAACAGAAAGGGATTAAAATTCTATGAGTAGTACATTGTCACACAACTCTGTGATACTCCAGCCGCGAGCAACCAAGAAACAAAAGCAACACATGGATCTGCATGATGCTCTGCCCAGCTTCATTAGTCATGTCTGCAGAGAGGATTTATTGCTTCGGATGCAATGCCATACTGTCTCAGCATCTGAGCTCTGAGCTGGTATTTCTGCTTGAGCAGTGTCAGCCCATTCAAAATTTGCTTCTGGCTCTTCGTGCCACGCTCCGTTGCACAGCGTAGGCATGGTCTGCAGCACAGTCCTGCCCTCCACACTGGAAGAGGTCCTGTCCTCAAGGTCACCTCCTTTCAGGTAAGAGTAGTATCAGCCTAGTGTCACTAAAACACTGAATCCAAGATTTTCTCCCCAGAGCTCAGTAAGGCTTAGCGTGATGCAGAGAGGTTCTTATAAAAGGCACATTTCAGGATCTGTGATTTTTAATGTTGTTTCAATTACCTGAAGCGGAGGATGAAGAACATATCATCTAAGTAGAAGGTGCCAATGACAAGCAAATGTAAGGAAAAGGAAAACACTGAATTCTTCCAGTAGAAGCATTGCAGATGCTTCACTAAACTTCATGCAGGATCACAGGTGTAGGTGTGTGCTCTTAGGCTCCGAATTTTATGTTTAAGTTCTTCTCTTATTCCTTTGAATGGTTAATGTTGTCTCTCATTTATTCCTGCAGTGATGGCTGGGCAGACAGGTACGACGTGACAGACGGGTATCAGCGTGAAGCTGTCGGTGGAATAACGATCAAGCTCCAGTCTCCTGACGTGAAATGGTTTGATGATTACTACCTACAGCTTCGGCCAGAAACCAATCACCGAAATCCATGGTTTCAGGAATTTTGGCAACACAGATTTCAGTGCCGGTTGGAAGGGTTTCCTCAAGAGAACCCTAAATACAACAAGACCTGCACAAGTAAGTGAATTTATTACCTTTGCTGTATAAACCAGTATGACTGAAGGTCCGGTGTAAACAGCTCGCTCATGTTGGACTGATGCAGCCTAGTCTGGCGGAATAGTGAGCAGGGTTTGAAGAAAAGAGGCTGGAACTGCAGTGTTTGACCTTTCAAAATGATGACAACCATGATTTTAAAAGTTCAGATCTCTAAAGAAACAGATACAGTACCTCGGTACCTAACTCCTCTTTATATTTGAAAAATGATGCTGCTCTACCTCCACAGGCATCTAAACCCTTTCAAAAATGTTGAAATATAAAATTCAATTCTTCTTTTCTGAAAGAGGGCTGATCACATTGCTTTAGCTCACAGGACCAATAAGAGTTAATATACTAAAAGTTATCTGAAGTCCATATGGTAATGATGATTATTTGTGTACCTCAGATAGAAAACTAGCTGGTTTGAAAGATTTCATTAGGTTTTCTTTCAGCCATGAGTCATTTCAGGAAATGCCATTTTGAGCTGATCTTTTTCATTAAATTGTACTGATTTTAGCAAAAACTGCCACAACATTTTGTCATTTTTGCAAAACAGTGGCAAAAAACTTTTTTTCCCAGAAAGATATGGTGCATTTTTCTGGGTTCTTTTATTGCTTCTGTTAACTTGTTATTTCATGAGATGCCAAGCAGTACTAGGACACCAGATGTCCTGCCCATGGTGGGGCATGAGGTGGTGCTGTGCTGGGCATTACCCCAACCACAGCTCTAAGCCCCAAGGACCTTTCCTCCTAAAAATGTCAGTATCTTTTACAGACCCATGAGGCCCTGAAAATCAAAGTCTTGGATTTACACAACACAAAACCCCACCTGAGTCCCACTTAAGATCTGCAAGTCTTTCTTTTGACTTGGACAAGGTCGCAGAGGAAGTTTGTGGCTGAGATGGAAATTGAATCTAGGAATCCCAAAATCTCAGCATACACCTTCAACATTCAACTGACTTTTCTCCATTATTTTTCTACTGCTACCCTGCCAACACAGCCCAACACTGGTTTTATTTGCACTATCAACAGGTACTGCATATTGAGCAGTAAACTTCATTGATTTCCCCACAATAATGTAGATCTCTTTCCTGAGATGTCAGTGCAGTGGGCATGGCTGGATACAGGCTAATAAAGACCTGGTTTCCATCACTGTGCCGGATTAACAATGACATTTCAACTTGACTTTTCTGAGTTTCTTTTTTTACCTACTTTTTACCAACACTGGGAGAATCTGATTTCTGGTTTATATGAAAGATTGGGAACTGTGAAATGTAGGTGCCTACAGAGTCTTTTATAGTGCCTAAAATAAAATTCACCATCACAAAAAAATTACCTCTGGGGTTAAGGGAGATGTTATTTTAGACATGAAGCCACCCAGTCATGGATATGAGACAACTTAATGATAAAGCTGGAATAGCTCGGTTTGAACAGCACTCATCACTAGGAGGTTTCCCACAAAGACATCCTGAATGAGCCACAGCTCAAATAGGTTTCTAAAACCTAGGAATGTCAAACACACAAAGAAATGTTCAGGAATCACAGTCTGCTGATTTGAAAATCTTGAACAGAGAAAAGGACTCATTTCCCAAATAGATTGTTCTAATTACTGTTCCTTCAGCTTTATTGTCATGTTCAATGCTGTGCCATGATGGCTGTAGTAAAAAGAATGAAAACCAGATTGTAATAGCTTTAATTCTTGCTTGTTGCTGTAGGGTGGAAAATGTTAATTCAGTTGTGGAGTTCCCCAGATTAACACCACCACATAGCAATCAATTAAAACTGCCCATTTAATCAGGGTTTTCACACAGGAAGTTGTTAGTCATCATGTTACTCAGTTTTATAGTTATGATTTAGATCTATACCATCTGTCAAAGTTCATATAAAGGAAATTCAAAGGCTGGCCAGAAAGATGACATGCCAATTTACTTAATGACAATTATTTTGGTCATAAGTGTTAAGACACCTGTGCTGTTTTTCTCATAGTAGTCCATAAACTAGGCAAGAGTGCATGATAAAGTGCAGAAATATTGAAGTTAGACACCTTTGTAGATTTTCCAGCAGGAAAGACCCAAATCTATTCTCTGAGAATTGCAAGAGTGAGAGGTTTTGATGTTGGGAGTACAACCTGAAAATTAACATGAATTTTTGAGACTGTCATGGTAGTTTTTGTTTCTGCCTCATTTCCTATCTTCCATATGACTTTAAAAATCTTGTCTTTGTATTGCTTCCTTAATTTCAAGCATTCAGAGTTTTGAGTCCTAAATTCTTTCAGCACCGACTTCACAATTGTAAAGATGATACTTGCCCTCAACGGTCACAAGCATTTCACAGACTGTCCTAACAGTTTCTGGGAGATGATGAATATAGTAGTGCCGCTTCAGATTTATCCTGATAAGAAAACAGGACCATGCCCTTTAGCTTATCTAACTGAATACATTCTCTTCCCCGGCAGCTGCATTAAAAAAATAAAATAAAATGCTAAAGGTGTTTCTCAGGATTCCGATTACAGAGACTGAGTTTCTTGAGAGAAATAATGTCCTGGTTTAACCCCAGCCGGTGACTCAGTCCCCCACAGCCACTCACTCACTGCCCCCCTGGCAGGATGGGAGGGGGAATTAGAAGGGTAAATGTGAGAAAAGAACTTGTGGGTTGAGATAAAGACAGTTTAATAGGTGAAGCAAAAACCATGCACGCGAGCAAAGCAAACCAAGGGATTTATCCAGCGCTTCCCATGGGCAGGCAGGTGCTCAGCCATCCCCAGGGCAGCCGGGCTCCGTCATGCGGAACAGGGACTCAGGAAGACAAACCCCGTCACTCCCAGCGTCCCCCCCTTCCTTCTGCTTCCCCCAGCTCTATATGCTGAGCATGATGCCATATGGTACGGAACATCCCTTTGGTCAGCGGGGGTCAGCTGTGCCGGCCGTGTCCCCTCCCTATTTCCCATGCCCCTCCAGCCCCCTCGCTGGCAGGGCCTGACAAACTGAAAAGTCCTTGACTTGGTATAAACATCACCCAGCAACAACTAAAACCATCAGTGTGCTACCAACATTGTTCTAGCACCAAATTCAAAACACAGCACTGCACCAGCTACTAAGAAGAAAATTAACACCTATCCCAGCTGAAACCAGGACAAATAAAAATCTATTTTTGCACCAAAAGGCAAGCCATTCTTTACTTCTTGGGGTAATGATAAAAAGATAAACATAAAGCTGATTGGTGTTAATAGAAGAGGTCATTAATAAATGAAGGGGTTTATAAAGAAAGCAATGACCATTACTTTAATGGAAAAAAATGAATTATTCTCCACAACCATGTTGTACTATCATGAAAAAATAAACAATGGTTAACAGTATAAACAACTTATTTTAACTGCAAGAAAATAAGCACAAGGAGATATGGATGAAATCTGAACCAATAATTGACTTCACCTATGCACCAGGTGTTAATGTAGCTGTTTAAACCTTTGTATTTACTTTGCTGATCCCTTCCTTGTAAAATGTTAGGCTACATATACCTCTGTGACAGAAAATACATGAAGTCCTAAGTCAGTGACTGACACTCAGTCTGACCAAGACAGTGAAAGACACCTCCGGTGACTTATGAGGGTTTTTTTCATTTTTTAATATAAGCTGTCCATAGACAGTCCCAAGCAAGTATTATTATGAAATGAAGGCATGACTAGTAAAATATGCATAATAAAACTGTGAAATCATCCAAATAAAGAGAATCCTTAAAACAATCCAAAATAATTTTTTCTCTGTTCATTTCTGTCAAGCACTAAAGGGTCTCCATCCCTTTACATATGCTTAGTTCACATTGAGATGAAAATTTTAACATCAAGTCCACTTTTAATTTGCAGATTTGAACATACTTAATCCAAATGGGTGTCACTGCTGTTGCTAAGTACATTGATTTTCTGCCCAGCTGGAACACTACAGAAAGTGGGAAATTTGCAGACTCACCTGACTTGATTTTCAGTGTAATCAGTTCTATGCCACAGGAGAGCTGCTACAAACCACCTCTGAACACCAAGAGTCAGATCAAAGAATTTAAAATGCATCTTTAAAAGGAGACATATAATGGCCTCCAAACACTCAGGATTTTACAAGAATTGGATTTGGCTTCCCCTCTGGCACCAGTCAGATATTTTTTTATTATCTAAGGCCACAATTCAGTCAAATTCGTAAATAGATGTGCAAGCTGATCCAGATGAGTAACTCCACTCAACGACCATCTTCAGGTCATAAAAGGCTAATCCAATCCTTTGGTATTGATTGCCTTTGGACCTTTGAAGCCTAGGTCTGTATGTGCTTGCTTTCTTATAGAGAAGTGTCCCCACCAGAACTCTAATTCCTGGTACTTTTTCCTGCTAGTGAGGGTGTTTTACAAATGCATCTTAATACAGAGCAGAAACAAAACCCAACAGAAGCAAAGTCTGTGGTGAAGCTCTGACTTAACTGATATTAGTGGAAAAAGTCAAGTCTTCAAAGTCACCAGAAGCAGAAGCATATTTATTACATTTACCAGTCTGTTAAATGAATCCCTTTGCCTTCGCTGCTAAATGATCTTATTTTTCCTGTGCTGTGTAAAAGCCAGAGGCACGGATGGAAGAACATTTTTTAAGATGTTACTTAAACACCGAGCAAAATCAGAACACACATGCCAAGTACCTGTGATCTAAGTGTAAGACAAAAAAGAGCAAATAACTAGAGGCTGATGCTGATGAAGAAGTACAACATTTTAGGTTGACTGGCAGAGGTTACAGACTTCAGAAAAAACTGTAAGTTTCATGTAAAGGAACAATAGAAACGAGAATCTGAAGGAAGGTGATGGAGCACTTGTGCAGCTGTTTACAGCAGATCCCTGACGTTAAATACTGTGGTTCAAAGCAGTGAGATAGAAAACACAAAGGCAAATGATGGAGGCTAGGTAATCACAAAGATCAACCACAGACGGGACATAGAGGGCACTGAAAGTGAGGAACGCGACTTATGTCTGACATGGCTGGGAGCAGGGAGCCAGTGGCAGGGTTTACAGGGAAGAACATACTCAAAGTGATGAACAGGGAAAATGAGATTTGCAGCAGCATTCTGAATGGG
Organism: Ibycter americanus; assembly: GCA_035590275.1. Lineage (NCBI taxonomy): Eukaryota > Metazoa > Chordata > Aves > Falconiformes > Falconidae > Ibycter > Ibycter americanus. The sequence continues at coordinate 9,227,371 of JAVJGI010000014.1, read as the reverse complement.
TCTTAGCAGGATGCAGAAATCCAAATATCCCGTTCAAGATTTAACCATGTGGCTTCTTTGAGATAAAGACACTTTTTCCAAGGCTGCAAAAGTTGACATAGAAGAAGGATGACCAATATACCTCCAAGCAATTAAGAGTAGAATTAAGAGTGAGTTTATTTGCAGAAAGGGAAATTAGGGATATTTGGGATAAGTATGAGAAAAGTTTTGCAGCTCAAGGTACAGAAAGGCACATAAAATGTAAATGCAAAAATTATTCACCTGTTTGCTCAGTCTCATCAAGCTCCAGCTCCTTTTAATGAGGTCAAAAGGACCCACAGAAAGTCCCACATTTTCAGCTGACCAGAAATTTAGTTTAACAAATGGCTCTTTTGGGTTTTCAGAGAGAACTGAGGAATAAAACATGACTGTCTAGTCTTTGCATTGCGACAGGCTAATAATCTGTCAGTTAAATGTAAGTTCAAATGCCAAAGTTGGCTTACTCAGAACTCAGCCAGTAAAAAAATAAGTGCTGTCAGAACACAAGGGTATTTTCCACATTTCAGGGAATGTGTCACATTTGAACCTCATATTCCCCAAACTTAGCATTCCTACACTTTTATTTTAAGATTGTAAAAGAAAACAAAACAGAACAAATTTAGCTAAAATTAATTTCTATTTTTAAAACAGTGAATAAAGGGCATTGTAATTCTCCTGAATACATCCTGTCTGTCATTCAGTTTGATACTTGATATATTATGCCTCATGCTTGGGCACTGGCAAGCTGAAGGATGGTCCAGATCTCATTTTTATGGCCCACATTTCAGATCTGGAACTCAAACACAGTTTATCACTACTTTTATGGTGATGCTGCGTCAAGTCCAGAAATTTCCAAAGGCAGAGCAGCCGTAAGTCATAGATCTAGATCTGAATTTTCTAGAAGCCTTGTGTAATCTGAGCCAGGAACCTACACAAACATGCCATCTTTTTTTTTCTTTTTTTTTTTTTTTTTTTTTTTTTTGAGTCAGAGAAAGCAGCAGTGTGGCACTAAGAACTGCTATACAATTTCTCATACCTATTTGAAAGAGTTTTTGATATACATTGATCCTGATTTTAACATACTTATAACTCAAATGCTTGAATAACGTCAGTCTTCTCACTGCTGTTATGGAATTCATTATAATCCTCCAATATCTGACTACAAAGCTACATCCATTTTTCCCTCACTTTATGCTCCCGGCCTTCCTTCTTCCATATATTAGATATATTTGATGATATACCATGCTACTGTGCTTTTATTCTTTAAATTCTAATTCCTTTTCTTACTGCCTTTCTGAACCTTGAAAACTATCTGGAAGAGATTAGTACCATTGTATATGCATTAGACAGGTACAGACCATGTTTCTCCAGCCTTAAGAAAAAAAGTAAATTACAATGAAAGGTATTCAGGTCATATACGTTTCTTATTAGACTGATGAATTGGAGTAGTTCCTGTCATTCTTTTCTCCCAGCAGTTTGACTTCTGATATAAATTCAAACCTTTCATATGAGCGTTTTTGCAAGTACAGAAAGTTTTACACCAGCATTTAACGTGCTTTTGCATCTGTAGTGGTGGTGTTTCATTGTACTTTATGAGCAAAGAAACTGAATTCTGTAGAAGATGAAAGAACAGTAATGTTAAGTAAATGGTGTGAAGGAAGAGATTATCTATTTACTTACCTTCTCCTAGGACTGACTCTTTTAGTTACTGTTACTCTTTTGGCTGATTTTACTGAACTTGACAACAGAAGCCAGACTTCCACCGGTTTGTGGGCACCCAAGGGTGCAGGTCAAGCTCCAGCCAGATTTGTGAGAGCTCTGCCCATGCCTTGCTCGTCCAGGCTTACAGAGCCCTGAAACAGAAAAGTCAACTAAGTACTTGGAAAAAAACTTTTGAAAGTCCTCTCCGCATTTTAGGACACTGAATTTGGTCCCTCAATCATTCTCAAATTTACTATTTTAGTGATACCATACATACATAAAGTATAATGGTGTTAGTTAATTGGCTTTCAGTTGTGAAGAGTGAAAGTTAGAACTGGTCCAAAACGTGTGGTGAGTGGATTGCACTGGAAGATATTTGCTTGTTAAATTTGAAAAATGTTCCATAGCAGCATGTTGATTCAATGACACACACTTTGAAAGAAAAGCATGGAAATGAGTCACTTTTTGTTTTCTCATTTCAATAACACTGAAGTGTTTTGTTTCTCAAGTTTATAATTTGCTTTTACATTGTTTCAGTATTATCCTATGGTTTTTGCCTCAGAATCAAAATGATGTTTTCCAATGTTACCAAATCTCTTTTTCTTTTGCCTCAGAATTTCCTTTTCAGAAAAGATAAAGTCCAGTCTTGATTTTTTGTATTGATTTTGAATGGAAAAGGATATTTCAACTACATGAAATTTCCTGTAGGGCAGAAAATATCTCTGTCCTTCAGTCCGAGTAAGAAATTAAATTAGGAAATTAAATAAATAAATAAACTATTACAATGGATTGTTAGAAGAAAAATACACCTGGAACCTTACAAATAACAGAGAACTGAAAGTTGCTTTCTTCTTTTACGTTGCTTTAACAGTAAAGCTCTGCTGACAGATTTTGGAAAAGGTTCCAGAATAAGTCATTTTCTGTATCTTTAAACAATGATAACTTAATTAGGTATGAACACTATGCTTTATCTTGGTTCATATGTACAACTTTTCCTCTATTTAATAAGACTCCATTTCTTCACTGAAAGACATGCATGTTTCTGGGATTGTAGAGGGTTAATTAACATTGATAATATACAGTTGTGGGCTTGCTTCTGGGGCAGTGGGTTGGCTGATGTGGAT
>JAVJGI010000014.1:9202705-9223240 GCA_035590275.1 Ibycter americanus | reverse complement strand
GGGTAAAAAGTTGGGGGGGGGGGGAGGAGAGGAATGACAGGTTTTACATCAAAAAATCCAAAAAATGATGAGTTTTATTGAAGGACATTTTCACTTTATTTGCATGCTAAGTGCTGGAAACAACAGTGAAATTCCAGCATTTTGACTTGGTTTTGTGTAATTTTATTTTTCTGTGTTTAGGGGTAGGAGGTGGGTCTGCAGGGGCAGCGCTGGGGCGTGAGGGGGGCTCGGCACCACCCGTGCCTGGGGCTGGCTCCCGTTGCAGCGGGACTGCAAGCGCCCTTCAGTGCTTGCTTGGCTCAGTGCCCATAAGTACGCTAATTGTTTTTAAATAGATGCAAGAAATGAACCGTTGCCAGCTGGAACCGCTTGGTGAAAGAACATGTTTCTTTTCCATCATCTCTGTGTTTGTGTTTTGGAGAAGGGGCAACAGAAAAGAACAAATTGGAATGGGGAGTTTAGCGCTGAGCCGTTGCTGCACGGCTAACGGTGGGCTCAGGGCTGTTTTTGGAGCCGTCCCTGCCTGGATCCCCAGACAGACACCCAGATCCAGGCTCACAGTCAGCCACAGCCGCGGTGTGTGCCGAGCCGCGCTCGCCTTCCCATGGCCACAAGCCTTGTTCCAGCAGGTGCTGCTGAGCATCTTTTTTAGTACCATTAGTACCATTAGTACCATTTAGTTCCATTGTACATGTTCTTTCACACTGTGTGTGACAGCCCTGTGTAGCCTGCTGCTGCGATAATTTTATTCTCAGATGCTGGTGCAGTGCTGTGTTTTGGATTTGGTGCTAGAACAGTGTTGGCAGCACACTGATGTTCTTAGTTATTGCTGGGTGGTGTTTATACCAAGTCAAGGACTTTTCAGTTTCTTGGGCGCTGCCAGCGAGAGGGCTGAAGGGGCATAGGGAGCTGGGAGGGGACACAGCCAGGACAGGTGACCCGAACTAGCCAAAGGGGCATTCCATACCATGGGACATCATGCTCAGTATATAAACTGGGGGGTTGACTGGGGTTTCCCGTCACTGCCTGGTGACTGGCTGGGCATCAGTCAGCAGGTGGTGAGCAGTTGTAGTGTGCGTCACTTGGGTTTTTCCCTTTTGGATTTTATTCCTTCCTTTCTCTCACTCTCCCATCCCCCTTCTCATTACAATTGTTATTATCATTATTATTATTGTATTTTATTTTAATTATTAAATTGCTTTTATCTCATGAGTTTTATCTTCTTCCTGAATCCTTCCCCATCCCTCTGGGGGCAGGGCGAGTGAGCGAGTAGCTGCGTGGTACTCAGTCGCCAGCTGGGGTTAAACCACAACACCCACATCCATCCTCTGCTGTGACGTTGCTGGAGCGTCCTAAACTGGGTCACTCCCAGCAGCGTGGGCAGAAAAGGTGCAGGTTATGATGCTCTGATTTTATACCATTCTCAGGCTCTTCTTTGCCTTTGGTATAGTCACAGTCTTATAATAAAGCTGCGAACATACAGATAAACCCAGACATACAGAATATATGTTTAAGCAGGAAAAAGCATGCATATCAGCTATGTACTCCAGTGGCAGCAACTTCCTAAGCTGATATTTGATGCATGTGACCATATTGCCACCTGAATCCTGTATATACAGATTCCTAGATGATCTATAGAATAAATATTTACATACTTATATTTCCCATGAAATCCAGGACAATTTTACTTTCATTTCAGAGATAGCACGATAATGTTGAAAAACTCCAGCCAATAACAAGTCCATTGCATTAAGCAGAGGAAAACCAGGAAGATAATGAGAAGTAGCTCTCTTCCTGAGGAATGTTTAGTCTAAAGAAAGATGGCAGATAAAAAGTAGTTGAAAGGAATACTACTAGTATATGGGAAAATGAAGGACGGAAGGGTTATCTGATTTGCCAAAGAAGGGACAGGTTTTGTCTATGTTTGTAGCCAGAAATGGCTACTGACACTAAATCTGGAACTGCCTCAGGATCTCACAGCTTGGAAAATAAAAAGGTAAGCCCTTATTTACTTACCAAAATTACTTGGACAGGAAAGATAAGGGAATACACAGAACAGAACCGAGGGATCTGTGCTGTGCGTATGCTCTAATCACTGAGATTCCCTCATTTCTCAGAGAATCATTTATGATTGCAAGTACCATTCCATTTCTTCATTAGGTATGATTTGATTCACCCTGTATTCTTCCACTTGTTCATCTTAATTGCAGGAGGCAGAATTTTTTATTTCTGCAGTAATTCTCATGGTACAGTGTTAATATTTATTAGTTCTGAGCTACTGCAGTACAGATTACTTTCTATAATCATTTGGACATAATCACCAAATTCAGCATAGATTCATAAATAGGTTGATATAATTCCAAACAATGTTTGTGGGAAAATGAGCTACGTCCTAAAAAAATTGCTCAGTCCTGCCACAGAAAAGGTACTTCAGCCTATCAAAATTGCAATAAGAATCAACTGGAGACCTATGAAATGCAGCTTTTTACGTGGCCCACGCACAGTGTCACCTCTGTACCTCCAGCTCCTGCTGCCTGCAGCATCCTGGGAGTGATGCTGAGTCTGATTGCAAACTCTGTGGGCCAAGAAAGATTCACAGCTCAGGGGAGGTTTATTCTAAACTGACTGTAGCCTTGGCCTGAGGTTTGGACAACCACTTGCAGCTGTGGTGCATCAGGTGCGTTGCTGGGGCACTTTAGCTGGTTTAGTGTCTTTGATAAGAAATAGGATACGTTACCTCAAAACTGTGATGCCCAGTCCAAATAAAAACTAAGTAAGCAGGAACAATTTGGAAATTGGCTTTGAAAGCCCGCACCTGAACTGAACTAAAACATGTGAGTGTGTGCTCCTTATCCCTACGTGCCAACATTAAACAGCATCATGCTGGCTTTTCCCAGCACACAGGAAAGCAAAACATTAATATTTTCTTCGTTGAAAATTTCTCATCTGGAAATGTGCAAGATGGAGAAAAACATCTTTTATAGACACAGGGTTTTTTACTCTAATAAAAAGGAGTTCTATTAAGGGTATTACAAACAATCACATGGGTTACAGTCTGTGGATATTTATTCTCTGCCCAGTAATTCTGTAAGAACTCCTCAACTTCTATTAGATCTCTTCATTATTGTTGATTAAGAGCTTAAACTATAAAGTCAATTCCATTGACATTACTGGCATCATCATCGTTAAATTCATCCGTGCTACCTCTCCATCTCCTGGTGACCTGTGTCAGGAAGGGTTCTTGACTGAAGACAGCACTTGTGTATGAATTGAAGAACATGTGTTCAAGTTTCAGCAAGAACAATAGCCACTAACACTTAAGTGAACAATGGTTTTAAGACTACCTAAATCGTACTTGTTGCAGAGACAGATTTAAAATATTTTCACTTTTTTTTTTTTTTCTGATTGAGAAACTACCTTTTAGCTTATGTATTCAGCCTTCCCTTAAAATCAGTCATAGGATCACTGAGGTAAATAGGGTTACTTATATGCTTCAAGTCTGACATGCCTAAGTGCTTTGTGAAACGGGTTGAGAAACATTTTCAGATTTCACTCTTTTTCTAATACTGGCATTTTTTAAGACCATATTGCTGTATATTAAAGAGCAAAAATTTTCTTTTGTCTCAGTTTTGGAGATGTTCCCCTTAACTAGAGTCCTGAGGTCCTGTAAACCAACAGACTCGGCAGGTTGGATTTGCCCCTATATAGCAAAGCGAGGCAGTTAACATCTTGGGGAAATGCTTTCTCCAGCTGCAGGAAGTATATTAAAATTCTCACAACAGCTAATTCCCTCACAACTCCGTTGACAATTGCCAGCAGCTTCTGTGATGAGCTAAGCAGCCTCATTACAAATCATCAGGTGAACTGAATGAGGTTCAATGTTTAAAGAAAGTCAGAATAATAATTCTGTAAAACTGAAGCACAAAACCCAGTGGAGAGTATTCCTGTAAGCATTAAGTTATTACGTTTTTAAGCAATCATACTGTTTCATAATAAATACTATTGCTGATGCAAATCTGATTCATTCTAATGGCTACTATAATTAACTGCATGGTTTGTGAGCTGTTAATTTTGAGGATGAATAATTGGTTAAACCAAGTTTTGTGTATTGTAATGTAATATGCTTGTTCAATTTTCCACTTAATTTCAATTAACATGGGTTTTACATGTACTCCACTGTTGCAGTTTTTATGCCTATTATTTTTAATTAGGAAAAAGCAATACCTTGGTAGAACAGAACAAATGAGCAACACTGTGTGTTGTTTCCAAGGGTTTTTTCCGTTACAGATATTCCAAGCTCATATCACTTCACTATACAAAATGTTAATCACTACTCCTGAGGTTCACTGGAATTGGGAGTGCCAGCTCCCACATGAAACAGAAGGGGAAAAAGGATCTCTCAGTCCCCTCATTCACTTACTGACCTCTACACAATGATTTTTGGTTCAAACTATGTATCTTTTCTACCCTTCCTGATGTTTTCAGTGCTCAAAAATGTTTCAGTGATTAGAACCGTGTGGTGATGTTCTTCTTCACTACTGGAAAGGGGAGTTTGTAGGGGGACCTGTTTCATGATGGGATCAGTCACCGGATGGAGATTCTTACTCATCTCCACAAAAGGTGCCCAGACATCAGACTGGTTGCTGGATGGATATTGTCAAACTGGATGAGTGCAGTTCTCTGGATCAGATATATTAGTCTTCATTTATTTCAAGAAAAAAGTTGTCTGTACGTCAATCTTTTTGTGGCATAAATTACTTTTCACACTGTGCTGCCCCTGCAGGTGTAAGGTCCATCCCTGCCCCTTGCCAATGCCTCCATGAGAGACAGTGTCTTACAGAGTGGACACAGAGGTTGTTTGCATTCCCTTTGCTCCTAGCTGCCCACATGTGGGACTCCCTAGCTCCTAGGGTTTGCTGCTTGACTGATAAAAGAAGAGCAAATGTTCTAGTAAAGCTCTTTCTTTGTCCTCCCTCCAGAGCCAAACCTTTCCAGGTGTCTGACATACTCCCAGTACTGTTGATGCAGTTGCTTTATGTCTGGCTCTTTTCGCTTCCCCAGTATGAAAGATCTGGTGGCTGGAGTGCAGCTGGCAGCTTTGCTAATGACATATGAAGCAGAAAACCTCCAGCCTACTCTTCCTTAGCTGGAATGGTGCTGCCAGCAGAGTGAATCTGTGTCATTAATAACACTGGGTTGTAAAAAAAACAGCCTTCAGGGTGCTGCTCAATGTACATTTATTGTGCATTTCACAGAAGCTTAAATAGAAAATAGAAATCCAGACATTATGTTTTAAAAGCCAAACATAGTAAGGTTAACCAGTTTTGGCTAAACAGAGTCATTGCCCAATCTATATCATCAAACCCTTCACAGACATTTTAATACATTCATCTGCATCGCATCATTGTCCTCACTTCATAAATACAGAGAAGCAGGAGAGACAGAAGTAGAAGAGTTAGTACAGGAACTTTTGGTGCAGTAAAGGAGTTGTGCCTAGGTCGGTCTGTCTGCACAGTATCGGTTTCCATGTCTCTGAAACAAAAGTCTTGTCTACCAGGTCACTACAGAATAGAACCCATGTTAGCATTTACACCTCCACAAAAGATTTGTGAGGATTTGGGGGGATTTCTGCAGGTGGGGAGAAGTACCTGGATTCCCTAAAACATTAGATTATAATGATCATGAATGGTGCTCAAAAAAAACACGTGGAAGAGAAGTAGGCGAAAAACAACGTATGTGAGGTGTGGAGCTACAGAGAAAACCAGCAGCTGGATAGTAAAACATTTGAGGGGAACGTCTTCTTTCATTCCTTTTCTTTTTTTTTTTTTCTTTTTTTTTTTTTTTTTAACATGGTCAGTGTGTGTACCAGTAGGAGCATCTGCTATGAGCTGTTTAAGACACTGTAAAAGACTTTTTCCACCGTTAATAACCAGCCCACCAACAGATGTCTGAAGAGCTGGTGGTATTTCAGCCCCATGCACTAACCACCCACTCTGCGCTGTTCCCTGGCAGGCCAGATGACTCTGAGGACGCAGCACGTTCAGGACTCCAAGATGGGCTTTGTGATCAACGCCATATACTCGATGGCGTACGGCCTCCACAACATGCAAATGTCACTGTGCCCAGGCTACGTGGGCCTCTGTGACGCCATGAAGCCCATAGATGGTCGGAAGCTCCTGGAATCCCTCATGAAGACGAACTTTACTGGGGTCTCTGGGGACATGATCTTGTTTGATGAGAACGGCGACTCGCCAGGAAGGTAATGTTGACATTTGTCAAACTGTTTAATACCAGACACACTAACTCTGCGTAGTAGGTGTATGCAGACTTGACATCAGAGCTACGATCTCATACTTCTATTTTCACATTTCCTGACTTTCTGTGTAATTTTTCCAAAATAACTTTTTTTTTTAATGTGCATTTTTTATGATGTTTAAGGTTAAAGACATGAACTTTCTTCATGCAATCTTCCTGCATGAATCTGCATTTTCATCTGTATCATTTAAAGGAATTAGCTCTTACTACAAATCATAAGACCTTCAACTTCATGTTCATAGACCATGACAGCCACCACAGCATTGCTTTCTCTCTCTTTGGATGTTTAAATGTATGTGTTTGAGCAGTAAGCAATCACAGCAGACATAGTTCTTTTATTAAGAAATTTAAAACAGTATGAGAAATATTTTATTGATTTGTCTGGGATTTTTTTCCCATCAGAATTATTAAAAATCTGCTTCCATATCTTCCAAATAAAGCCTTGCATAACAGACTAAGCTATTAATTGATACTGTGCTGCTATAAGCCAAACTGAATTTAAACAAAGCTTCTTTTGCTGTTAACTTACATACACATACATACATACATCTATGAATTATAAGACAAGTTTTTCTTTTTCTATGACATATATACAGTACTCATATAAATGCACATTGAAAAGTATAATGAGGTTTTTTTCTGGATTTCTGCCTAATAAACTCTCAGAAGATGAAGAGCAAGTGTGATAGCATTCAAAGTATACTTTTTCCCTGTAGTTTAGTGGGTAGATTCCTGCCTCATTCACTGCTTTTGCTCCAGTTTGATTGAGGCAGCCCTTTCTGTCTACATTATTGGGAAGTTTTAAGACATCTTTGTGATGGCACCATATAAATAGATGACCAGAAGGAAAATTGTTCACCCTGCAGACTCATTTAAATTTTGCCTTCTCCCACTAATGTGAACTGAAAGGAAAGCATTAACTTCCCAGTAGAGATGGGTAGGAAAATGTGAATCCACTAGTCAGAATATTTTGACATTTCCAAAAATTCCTGCAATTTTAGAAGTGGTTTTTTAAAATTTTATTTCATTTGAAAACCTGGAAAGTCAGCATTCTCCCCAAAGAAAAGAAGGACAGCCACTTACAAAAGCATAGTGTTTCTCTGGAGACACAAATTTTCAGACTCTTCAGTCTCAGACTCCAAGGAAGTGCACTGTGAGCTGGTAGGAGAACTCAGACACAAACTGGCAGAAACCCAGGAAAATTTCAGATGGAAATGTATTTTCAGCACTGTTTTGGTGAGCAAGGCTGTCTTCCGCTAAACATTTCTATTTTTACAAATAGCTGAATTCTGAAGAAAAGTGCTCAGTCTGGGTTTTTCTGACAAAATTCTTTTCAAAAGACTTGTCCCAGACTTCTCTTAAAGGGTTCCTATTTGGTTTTAACGGTGCTCAGTTGCAGTGGACTGCATCCTACCTTATTCTGATCTGTTTCCTTCGTTTCTTATGGAAAGACTGAAGATGCTATAAATAGATCATATGTGGCACGACAACACCAAGGTTAATATCTACATGTTGCCAAGAGATCTTTAGCTTCAGCTTTCCCTCATGGAGCCATGCTTAACAGTACTGATTTAATTCAGTTTGTTGCAAGGAATTTAATTGAGTGTTGTGGGTCTTTTTAAATTCAATTCTAAGAAAGATGAAGGAATTATATTACGTGCGGTCATTTGCTCAGTCACAGTAGGACATCAGTGTTTCACTGAAGAGCAGGGGTTATGAACCTCAGGGTAACACAACTTTAAGTAAGTCCAGCCTCACTGGATTTGTGTGAGATGCAGTAGTACTCTGTCTATTCAAACTAATGAACTCTGTGTGGTGACAAAATGTCCACGGAGTTTGTTTACTATTGAAACAGTTCTTTGTTCTCTCTTTTCCTACAATAGCCGCATCATTAAATCCAGTCTATGTGCTTAAATTAGCCAACACTGAGTCAAAATTTAATTTTTCATGGTTAAGAAGGCTTTACAGGAAGGTCCATCTCCAATGCCCAGGATTTGAGAAGTTTACAGTTTTTTGAGCACTATCAAACACTATTTGCAACAGCTGGGAGATGGTGCAGTCATACTGGAACAACTCATCTCCCCTGGTCACTTGCGTTGGTAGCTGCATCTTCACTTTGTAAAACATAAATTTAAATCCTCACAACTGTACTGTGGTGGCAGTGTTAAGCAGGAAATGAGAACATAAAAAGCCTCTCTGACCTAGATAGCTCAGGATTTTGATGTATAGCAAAAGAGGTTTGATATTATACAACAGATGATTAATCCAACAAGATGCCCTGAATCCTGGCCCTATTCCAATGTCCTGTATGTATGTGTTGAATTTTAAGCAGGCACACAGTCTAGTGGAGGGCTTGGTTTAGGTCAGACAGAAGACATGGAAAAACCCAAATGAGTATGGAAGGAACAGCCACGATTTCTCGGGAAGATAACAGCTATCTGTAAATACTATCAAAACTCCAAAGAAGAAATTGAGAAGGCAAGAAAGGACAAGGAAAACAAGATGCTGACGTTTTGGTTGTGCTACTAATAGAATATGGATTCTCGGCAACTTCACGGCACTCCTGTTTTGAAACAAGTGTTTTGCACTGAGATTAGGGTACTGCTGTAAAAGTGCTATTGCACCATCTGGTCTCTCCTGTCCTAAAGTGACAAACTGTCCCTGTGGTATCTCAAGAAAGTTCCAGGGAACCACTGACTCATGAACTCCACTATAGCAATGGACTTACTGAGTCTGGCTGTTACCACCAGTCCACCAATGCCGTTCTCCACAGAGAAAAGAGCGACAACGCATTGAGACAATAGTTTAATTTGTTACATTTCTTTCCGGTATTCCCCTTGGGATGTATGCATGGAACTACTATTGGAGGGATAAGTGTTTTAGGTCCTGTGGCCTGTTAAGCATTGGCAGTACTGTCATTCATCTGCCCATGAAACTCGGAACTGACAGCTTTAACAAAGCAATGGGCAGAGGAGCGTTACAAGGTCCTGACAATGCTGAATAAAGACTCCACAGTGGCTTCTGGGCTAACTTTTTGGTTAGTCTGTTTGATCCTTGAACAGACTGTTCCTATGCGTGTGAATCTCAGAAAAAAACATCTTGGTTTATAACTGTGTGTAAAAGCCTGTTTATTTGGGTTTGTGCGTGTGTTATCTGGATTCAACTCATTTATGTCTGTCTGGAATTCACATCTCCAACTTAGATGAGGTCATTCTCAAATCCATGGACATTTCCTTCTTCAGACAGGATGGAAAGTGAAATATTCCAAGATCCAGGAGTATCATAAACCTTTCTTCCTATCTGTGTTGTTGCTCATTTCTTCTTCTTTTGGAAAGACTCAAGAGTCATGTGGTAGGGGTAATACCATATCGCTCATTCAGTCAGGCTCCACTTGCATTTTCTTTCACAGGTTGCTTGCAGGCCTAATCCTGACCTGTGTGTGATTTTGGCATCGAATCCCTGCCATAGTTTCCCCACTGTAACAGTTAGACTTTGTTTCCTGATGAAAAGCATCCTGAGATCCCTGGATGGAGAATATTATAGAGCAGTTCTACTGTAAATTGTCAGCATGGGAAAAATATTGATGCTGGATATATTATCGCTACTGCTCGTCAGTCTTAAAAGTGTTTCCTCAAAACTTAAGGGAGATGCTTGGGTATCTTAGTTAAGAGATGGATTTAATGAGCTGGTTCTTTTACTTATCTGTACATTGGACTTCAGAAGTTACACTCTGAAAATATCACCCCTAATCCAACCCTGTCCATATGCTTTACCTTGAGGACTAATCTTACGGCTGCTGCAAGAAAAATTCTTCTTGTTCATGAGCCAGGCAGGTTTTCTAAACCTATGATTGTGTTGATCTTCTCAGTCTATATCGTTTGCTTATTTTCCATCAGTGAATTTCATGTTACTTAGTCAGATTACTGCAAAATCCACTGAAGACAAGGTAAAGAAAAGCATGGCATCATCACTTCAGGAGTTGCCCAGCTTCCCAAACATGCCTTACAAGTAAGTGCTAAAAGAACTGGCCTGTAAGGCAAAAGGTGGCCTGGTGTTCAGCATGCCAGTAGGAGGCTAGTGAGTCCCACACAGCTCTGCAGTCCTTCTGTAAGACTCTCTGGGAGCTAAAAAGAAAGTAGGAAGAAGAGGAACATGAACCTGAAAACTCTGATCAGCTCTAGCTCTGCTCTTAACACTTCTGTTCCCAGATAATGAGATGATGTGACCCAAAAGCAGTCTAGGACTGAGGCATCAATACTCTTTCTTTTCCATACCATCCTGCACAAGGAATTAAATGTGTTCTGATCATGGAGGAATTATATCAAAATGAAGGGGGTTGTATGGATGGGAGAGAATAACATTTGCTGCTGCAATGCTGTAGAAGAAAAGGGCAAAAAAGAGGCAAGTCTCAACTTCATTCTTCAAATGCCTGGACTATAAGGTGCCTCTTGATAAGAAGATCTCCTGAAGCCTCCAAGTCCCAGAGTCGTGGGGTCTGTGCCTGAAGAATGATGCCCCACTCCTCTCTGGGCACAACAACAAATTGCATCTTGCAGTCTTACAGCACAGGACATTTCTTTTGATCCCACAGACCTAGATTGCTTCTACCTCACTTCAGGAGCTCAGCTGTCTTCAGGCTTCCTCTCTCCAGAGAGGAATAAGCAGCTAGGGAATAAGCTAGGGTTCCCTATGCAGTTGACTTCAGTGCTGAAAGCTACACAGGATGAATCCTGTCCGGCTCATTTCATTGTTCTCCTTAAATAAATACAGTCATTCTCAGAAACTCACTTAACCCCAAAGTGTTCAGGGAACTTTCATGGTGATAGAAGAAAACAAATGAAATTACGAAGGAAAAGACAGATTATGATATCACAAAAAATATTGGGAGAGACTCAAGGGCAAGTATAATGCTTGAAATTTTGCCTTCTTTATTTCAGCAGCTTGGGATTGACTGTATAGTGTTCCTGTATTTTGAAACATTTTGTGATGTTCTCCTCCACTCAGCTATGTCTCCCCTTTGTGTTTCCAAAGATATGAAATCATGAATTTTAAGAAAATGGGGAAGGACTACTTTGATTATATCAATGTTGGCAGCTGGGACAATGGTGAGCTGAAAATGGACGATGATGAAATATGGTCAGAGAAAAATAATATCATCAGATCTGTGTGCAGTGAACCCTGTGAAAAAGGCCAGATAAAGGTAAATATTTTCTCCATTTACTTCAATCATGTGGAGTGCATAGCCTTGAAATCTGAAAGCGTTTCTTGACTCTTACAGGGAGACAGTATCCCACACCTTAATTAAAACATACAGACTTATGTATTTAGTTCTTACTCCTATCATAGTTATCTTATTATTTTCATAATTTTCCATTTTCTTGTACTCCTGTATCTGTGAACTGCTGACTTTTTTATCCTTATATTCCAAATGCTTTAGACTAGGTATTGTTTGTGGCATTTTTTTGCAGTAATGTTTTTACAGTATGATTCAGTGGAGTGCAAATCCCTGACTGGGACTTGTCAGTACAATTGCAGGTAAATTATAAATAATAATTGCTACTATTTCAGTGCTAGACATAGACACCTAGCCTGGAACATTATTACTCAGACCTTAAGTCTGTGGTATCATCAGAGAATATCAATAACTACCAGTACTGAGAACTTCAGGAAATGTAGGTAACATTTGTTTTTAATCATACCTGGTTTACTGCTTTTTTGTTTCCCAGGTTTTTAATTTTTCCTTCCTCCCTTTCCATGTTGCAGTAAGTAAGGAGGGTAGACGAATGTGTCACATATTAATTGTACTCTGTTATCCTTCAGCATCCCATGACACTTACTGCAGAACAGTTAAAATCCTGCAAGTCCTTAGCTTACCTTGCAGTCATTTATATAAAAGCCTGTGGACTGAGAGGATGGGCACAGACAACAGACTGAAAAAAAAGCAGCTGTAATTTCTGACATGTCTCACTGGAAGCCGGGTTATTTTTCTCCTGTGTTAACATGGCATGCCTGCAAAACTGGGAAGCAGCTGCAGTGAGGGGCTGATGGGAGGCTGATCATGCTCTGCAACACAAAGTGAATCTCTTCAGTCTGAGTTTCCCAGAGTTTTGGGACACAGTTAGCATGTTTTATTCACTAACTGGTCTTTGTCAGAGTCTGTAAGTGAGTTTCATCAGACCAAACTTCAGTGTAGGTGTATACAGTTATATCAGATTTCTGAACTTTCTTTATAGTCAATGGAAACAATATATTATTCCAGATAAGAAGGCATCTCATCCTCATATAGGCTTTGAAAACACTTAAGATTAATCTTGGTGTAGAAATGCTTCTTTCTCTTCACTGATGGTGAAAGGCACCCAGCCAGGGCAGTTGGTTCAGATGAGAACATACCTTCTGCAGACGCATAAAGGAAGGTGGGGTGAATTACTCCCACAGTAACTAAACAGGGGTTTGACGTTAGCCTGCTCCAGCCAGAGTCACATATGTGACACAATAGAGATGGACAAACCCGTAATAACATTGGAAGTGGGAGGCTCCAAGTTCCTTTATGATCTGTTGCCACAGCACAAGTGATGGGAAGTATCTTGTGATCTTTAACACAGTCTCCTTCCACCTTCTGCCCATGCTCTCAAGGATTCTCCCAAGAGGATTTTTCACTCTGAATCCAATTCATCACAGACTTAGACACATGCTTGAAGTCCTGTGTCTGAAATATTCTTTACGCTTATCATTAGGTTATTGATTATATTCTTCACAGTCCTTTATCTTCATGGTCTTCACAGATGATGGGGAGAGTCTGACCCTGCCAAGTTCTATGGTGGAATTCTGTGGGACTGAGTCATTATGCAGGAATTAGAAAGATTCAGTGCAATGATACATCCGACACTTGGCAACGTTTGGTACATCCATCTGAAGAGCTTGATAAAATCCAAATAACCAAACTCTATACACCTGAAATAGTGTGAACATGTGATTATTTAAATAAACAGAGGTTCAAAGGATTGTCCAGATGACAAAGGGAAGGGAAAATATTTTTTGTTTTAAAAATATTTTTGTTAAAAGGGATAGAAAAGGTAGTTTTACAGTTAAGTGCTACAACAAACTCTTCAAGAAATCAAAAATAAGAGGATGAAGAAATAGCTGACTAAGCAATTTAATACAAAAGAAGTCTGACCTGATTCTGAGTAGTGGAGAACAATTATTTTGATTCCTAGAGAAGGATATATAATGCTTCTCTGGATTAACCCCTGGTTAGAGATGGGTAAAAATGATCAGTCTACCAGTTTTCTGACAGACGTCAAATTCCAAGTATTTTATAGATTATGTTGATTTATTGAAAAGTTTAACAGAAAAGTATAAATGAATTGTTTTGATTAAAGGTTTAGGTGCTTTGATAACACCATATGGTTTCTATTTTGCCATTTCGTTTTCCTGAGTATTTTGTACACCGTAAAATTATGGATATTTATAAAGCACTAAATTTACCAAAATATGTGTCTAAAAATTAGTACAAGCTTCCTAAGAACTGATTTTCCCAGACACAAGAAATTTTGTCATTTGTTCAACTTTTCATCCTAGTTCAAAATGAAAGAAATCCCATGATGCATATAATTCTGATAGACAGATACTCTGTTTTGCAGGTAGCTTTAGTCTCAACACTTGCAGAGCAAATCATTTATGCTCCCATGGCCTTTCTGCCAGTTTAGCTATTCAGGTGTAGCTTTTTTTCACTTCATAGTCTACAATTTTAAAAACAAAACCAAAAATTCAAGTTTTCAAGTCCCCATATTTCTGATTAATATGATAATTTGCACTTTTTTCACTGCAGCATTGCAAAGAGCAATCTAGTTCTTTTTGATCACACTCCTTTACATTTCATTTATTAAAATTGCAATAAAGCCACCTTCTAAATTCATCGTTGCAAAAGATAAGTAAGTCAACCTACTTCTTATGCTATGATTGGGAGTATCCTTTTATAAATTGTTTGGGAAGAGCAGAGAAGCTGGGAATACTTTATTTCAAAAGAAAGACATAGTGACAAGAAGCACAGCTGTTTTCAGTGTGCAGAGATGATAAACAAAGATCTTGAAAAATCTGCATCTCAGTCATGAGTGTGCAACAACATTTGGCAGTAAATTATAAATGAGAAATCAGGTCAGATGTTAAAACAGATAAAGATAACATTCTCACTCTTAAATGTTAATTAGAAATGTAATACTTAAATAATGTTGGAAAAGGCATGTTCAGTTTGATAGCTGGAAAAAAATCAATTTTAACAAATCATTCACAATTGGGTGAAAAATAATCCCATTACCCAAAGATCTTTGGGTAATGAACCCTTGGGGAAGTAATGCTGTTGACATGACTCCCTGTATGGACCACCATGGAGTGAATTATGTGTCTTGAGTATCATGTACTGGCTTCTGTAGGCACATCGCCATCTGTGCAATTTTGAGTTTTGCTAATTCTAAGAGGGGAAAAAACATATTATTGTCATTCTATACCTGCACATATACTTCTCTGGAGTTGATGGTTTCTTCTGGTACATACATGATGGGAGAACTGAGAACTCGTGTCATATTTTGTATAAGCAAACATATTCTGAACAGGAATTCCCTTTAAAATAAAATTTAAAAAAAACTATCAAAAATAAGAAATTAAAAAATTAGATTAGCAACTGGGGCAGCATGAATGTACATTTATGCTGCTAAACTAAATGTCAATTTTTGTCTCAGGTGATCCGTAAAGGAGAAGTGAGTTGCTGTTGGACCTGCACTCCTTGTAAAGAGAACGAATATGTATTTGATGAATACACATGCAAAGCCTGCCAGCTCGGCTCCTGGCCCAACGATGACCTCACAGGTAAATGAGTTGTGGCTGTGCTTATGTTGTCAATGAAAATATTAATCTGCTGAGCAGACGAACTCAAGTGAGTATAAGGACTGTTTCAGTCAGGTCGAACCCAGGGATAAAGCTGAAATTTGAACTGAGGTTGGTATTTGTCTGCTCTCCTCAGCCTGATCCAGGAATCATTGGTGTATGTCAGCTGCCTTCTAAAGACCTGAGTTACTACATCTAGAAACAAAAAACATAGTCCCGGTTTTATGTACAACCTTGTCCTAACATCTAGCTGGTGGTGCAGATCTCGTCCTTCCCCAACCAGGTTGAGAAATTCAGGGAGATCAAATTTCAGAGTTTTATTTTCCTCCCAAGCAGGTACTGAAGAATCAAGCGATACTTCCTTTTTTAATCCAAAAATGCTATGAACTAGTTGCTGTAGTTACTGCTGTTAAATGCACAAGTGCTCCAAACAGTCTTAGGTTTGCGTTTTTGTCTTTGTTTGCATCTTTGTTCACCAGAATCTGCTAGACTACAGGGTTGATGTTCTCCTTGCCATGGTGTAGATCTCTATGCTCTTGCAGAATATCAGTTTGGCTACTTTAGAGAGAAATCACTCCAACACTTGTATCCCACAGCCTCTCTTCTCTATGACTAATAAACAGAATTCAAGTATTCAAACACTCAGAGCACGCTCCATTTCAATGCGCTGTTCAGAGATCAGGTTTTCATTGTGCCAGGCTCTGTATAGACAAAGGGAGAAGAGACAGGTTTTTTCCAGAAGAGCTCACAAACTTGGTTGGCATATAATTCCTGTGGATGAGGGAAGAAATTTTTGAGGTGAAAGAGAAGGAAGACAAAGGGAAAAACAGTGCTCTGGATGAATTTGTATGAGTGCAAGTGTCAGGCAAGGCTTGGCCTATTGACAGTTTTTATATATAAAGTTAATCCTTTCCTGGTAAGGAATGTTGCATTTCTGTCATATATGAGCTAGGTTACCTAATTACTGCAAAGATATCATTTAGCCATGAAACAGATGGGGTATTTTTCAGAAAACGTCAAATATGCAACTTTACATGAGAAAAAAAAAAAAAACTTTTAACTGAGAAAACTGAAACAGCAATAAAATGATTTGCAAGTGCTCCTCCAGTTCCACTCCCACAGCCCTGCCTCCTGGGCACTCAGCAATCAGCGAGCAAAGCCTTCCCATCTCAAGGAAAGCTTTCTTCTGCCAGGAGAATGGAGAAGGGGAGGAAAAGAGACCTGGCCCCACATGTCCCCCAGAGCAGCGTATTGACGGTGTGGTATATGGTCAGGTTCACATCCCAGCTGGGTCATCTAGAAGCCTCCAAAGCCCATGTTGCATGGACCAGGCCACTGCATCAGGCTGGTCAGTGCAAACAGTCAGCTCCTCAGTCACTGTGGGTCTTGTATGAGATGTCACAGATCCCAGTTCATGTGTCTGTTTTAGTGAACATCTGAGGTTTTACTCAACATAGATCAGCCAGAGAAGGAGCTCAGTTAGGAGGGAACTGGCTCCAAGTGCCTCAATGGACCAAAAGAAGACCCACTTCTGAAACACCAGCAATGGGAACTGCCCATTGACCTGACGAAGTTTGGGTAATCAGCCTGTAAACATCGTACGTAAGGCAAAGTGGAGCCAACAGCCAGCAGCTTGGCCTTTGGGGTCTGTGCTTTGAGCCATCTTCCCAGGGCACGCAGATCTCCATGTCTCGGGCAAGGCATCAGTCTGGGCTTGTGGGAAGATTTACCGTCTGAAAGTCTTACTTTGACTTCAGGATGGAAAAGCAGAATGGGGTAGTGAAGAAGAGCCCAGGAATGTAGGAGAGACGAGGAGAGGCCCCGGGAGAAGCTGAGAGAAGAAGGAGGCCTGAATGAGGAGAGGCTGGCTGGAGGAGAAGCCAGGAACCCAGACGCAGCAGAGGCAAGGAGCAGGGTGGACTGGCCTGAAGAGGATGAAGAAACAGCACGGACAGTAGATGAACTTTTGGAGGCTTGTGTGGAAAAGCCTTGTTGCAGCCAGCTAGTTTTGTAGTGCTGCAACAGGGTAGCACCTCAAAATCTTTTGGAAGATGGATGAGTCAATGATATTTCACCCAGCTCTGATTGTTTTAAAGGCAAGTAGTTGTCATCTTAGTCAAGCCAATTGCTTTTTGAATTACATGAGCTGCTACATTTTGCAAACCATCCATCTGGCTTTAGACATGCCTTTTATGTCTTTATAGGCACCAAAGTCAATATGCACACAAAACAACCCCTCAACATCAATGCCAAACAGCATTCCTCAGGAGTCCTAACCCTTGTTCCTCATCCAGACACAAATTCAGCAGGAGCTATTTGGAAACTGAACCCCCCCTTGTCATCCATGAGCACAGCTGATACAATATGCACTCCTGGTAACAGGACACCCATCGCCATAGCTTCACAGCTGTGTGTTCCCCACCTAACTTACTATTCACATGATGGCTGGATCTTGTTTTGTTTAGCTTTATATCAAAAACTGATTTTTAAAAGTCTATTCCCAGCTTATCCATACAATCTATTGAGCTGTATTTTAAATGTTCATATTTATAGTCCCAACTTTTGCAGCTTGTAAAAAACGGCCTCTGAGTCTTGTTTACAACATAAGATTTAGTAATAAATGTGAATTAAAAGTAAGGAGAGGGAGATGTATTTTGTATTCTGGCAAGGAAATTTCCTTTCAGTTTTATAAAGCATATACCAATCTCCTTGAAATGTCCCTACATCTGATACTGCAGCAGTTTATGTCTCTTTGCTGCTTGATAAAGCCATATCTTAGGCAATGTCAGCTCCACAAGGCTACACATATAAAAAACTCATTGGAATAAGTCTTCCTTGCATGATCACCTTCACATGAGAGTCCTGTAAATATATCAGCCACGTGCCTGAGAAGGCTTTCAATGTGGAGCTGCACCTCCGTGTTTGCCAGAGATCTGAACTGGATAAAAACATTTTTGGAATCCTTTCTTGGCTCACACAACAAAACATTGCTCCATCTTTCTTATGCTCAATGACCAGCATCAGTTTTGTGCCACAAACTTCACTATATAAAATGTGTGATGGCAGGGATGTTGCTTACAGAAAAGAAGAAAGATTGATGCTTTTTTTTTCAGTCACCTGTGGAATATCAGAATTCAGATGCAGGAGGGGGGCAGACATAAAGGATGCAATATATGTAGTAAAACTAAGTTATTCTGAGAACAGAAAATACATTTGGGTTCTGAAGTACAGAAAGGTACAGGAAGCCTAAAGGTAGTGGGAAAGACAAGTGAGAGGAAGAGTTTCTCTTAATTAAATCAGTTACTGTAAAAAAAAGCCTCCACTTAGAACTGAAGCTGAGGTAAGAATGTTTAGCTGCCCGTATTATACTTCCTTCACAAAAGTCAGTTTCATTCCTTACGCATCAGCATTCCCCAGGGACCAGGCTCCTCCTTGGACAAAAAAACTAGTCATTCTCTTCCTTTTTTCCAAATTTATCTGTATCATCCCAATATGCACCTCAAGTCTTTTTCTTCCTCCTGGTTTAGTATCAAGATGTGCATTCCAGTCTACTGTAGTTCCCCTTCTTCCCTATGCATCGTGCTAGTGACATCCGTACATTACACCACCACACATTACCGTGGCCAGTGTGGCTGAGCCACATACTCAATTAGAGATGGAGAAACTCACAGGTTTAAGTCCAGAAGTATATGTCAACCTCTCCATTATTCTTCAGATCCCTTCTTTGCATTATATTCACAGTGGAGGGAAGAGAAATAGATGCCAGGCATGTTTAGATACAAATTAAGGGATTTCCTTAACACTGGGGACCAAACCTAAATGAAATGAATTTTTCAGTAGCCTGATGAGAATGGTTTTTAGCTTCTCCAAAAACCCAAGTGACTTTGAGGATGTGGACTTCTGCATTCAGAAATAGTGCCTTGAAAAGACCAGATAAGTTTTGTTCAGCATCTCACAGCTGTTTCAGTGGATGCAGGAACATCTTGGTCCAGTTGTCACTAGTGTTTAAGGACATTTTTGAGGTGGGAAAGAGGCAATTAGTCTCTCTTTCTGTCATTCAGGGTTAGCATGCAAAAACAACAGAAACAAAGTTTTCTTTAGTGACCTCAGGGACTGCAAGGAAAGCAGATGATATTAATTTCAGTGACACTTGGATTATCTTCAGGCTGTATTGACATTTTTCTCATTCTCTGTGTACTCCAAATATGCTGGCTATTTGAATTTCTTAATTGGATTCCCACGAAAATAGGAGCTGAAATATTTTACAGCTCTTGAAATGTTTTCTTTGCCATTCAGGGATAAGACTAAATACCAGAAATACGTATTTTTACTATAGTTACAAAAATGGCTTCACCTAATAAGGTACAGTAAACCCAGGATAGCAGCATCATGATCTTGTCTGCCTGTCTGAAAGTGCCAGATAAGAGCTGGATTATCCAAACAAACCTGGAATGGAAAGGACTGAAAAAAGGGCACCCCACCTCTAAGTGACACAACAGCCATTTCAACGAGCTCTGACAACACTGATGCTGTATTCCATTTGGCTTGTACTGACCTGGATTACTCACTGAGTGGGGAGATAACTGCCTCCCTCATCCTGAGGGCATTGCTCCTACTGTCAGTGAGAGCTGCAGAGAACAGTCAGTGCTGCAGGCTGCTGCTGTCTTGGCTCCAGGCACCAGCTGGTACAGCCCACTGCCATGGCTCATGCAAACCACCTGTGGGGCCAAGGGCAGTGGCGATGCTCAACGGTACCTCTTGGTGGATCCCCACAAGGGCTTGGTTGGCTCTTCCTGCAGCGTCTTGATTCAGGCTGTGGCAAAAGTCCCAAGGGTCTGAGGCTTGGGTGTCTTGTAAGACTGGATCCTGCCCCCACCCCACTCCCCAGCAAAGAAATCATTCATCTCCTGTCCAAAATATTTGCAGATGGTAACTGCTTGTTGCCATCAAACTGCTTTCTTGCACTGTTGTTTGCAATGAAGTTACAGCCATTGGTAATTTCATCAATTGTCTGACAGTTGTAAGGATGAGGCAGAACACAATTTAGCCTGTGCTGACGTTGATTTTGCTGCTGAAACATTACTAAGATTTTGCTTTTGACCATAATTGGTAAGGCTATAATTCAGACCGAGGGCAGAAGAAGGACACAATTTTTCTCTGGTTGTTTTTAGCATTATAAATGCAGATTATCAGAGATAACATCCAATTTTCACCCTGATTTTCTGTGCCCTGTATTTCTCTTTCCTTTTTATTTCTTATTCTGTGGCATATGAAGGCACAGACCCCAAGTGAGATCCCCCATTGCATATGTAAGTGTTGGTTATATACAATCACTTACCC